>JANHFX010011106.1:0-18905 GCA_027560015.1 Chloroceryle amazona | reverse complement strand
TAATCATAAATATTTACATTACTAGTAATCTTCTTTGTGCCTTTAATCCTCTGTAGAATGGACAAATGACATATCATTCTCTTTAAATAATAAATGTGTGTTAATACTTTGTACCTTAGTGACCCTTACAATAATTGTTATATAGCCAATAAAATTAAATAGTAGCCCAAGCTTAGAAAAATGTTCAGAAATGTTCAAAATATTCCTATATACCCTTAATATTTATCTATAGACTCTTCTCATGGCTCTGTAGCTGTCCAGAAATACAGTGTCAGTGTGAAAATGGTGGCATTTGGTCTCAAGGTGCATATGCACTAATGGAAGTGCTAATCACCACCACCTAACAGTCCTATATCTGTTTTTCTAGCTCTAAATATGTAAGTATTTCCAATACTTGTCAGCTACTTACCCACACTTGCATGCACTTGGCACAACATTTCTGTTCGTCTTTTTCTGCCCTGCTCAGTGAAAAGTTGGAAAGAGTGCGGCTGTGTGAAGCAATAGCTAGCACATTTTTTATGAGTAAAATTTATGGAGTAATGTATCTACTTTTAGCATGACTATTGTTAAACCTGGAGATCAAGCAAAGTGACACTGAATATATTGCTTTATCAATTGGATTCATTCAAGTGAAAAATGCTGATCATGCCATGTCTATCCCCTGGGTGCAGAAACACTACTTCACTACTTGAGCGGTCGATACATAAAAGTCAAATTCATTATAATTTGTAGCTTTTTTTTCTTGAAGAAGAACGCAGTTCTCAGTACATCAATATCAACTCTTAAATCCACATCGGATGGAGAGGGTACGGCACAGTAATTCAATCTCTTTACACTTAATATGGTCAGGAAGGGAGAATGAAAACAGCCTCTTGTAAAATGATGGAAAAAACAGGATGCAATCATTCTGATGGAGCTGTGCAAAGGAGTCATTTTACACCATTGGTTACCAGGGCAACAAAATATAGCGAGACCCATAAATCTAACAGGTGACATTTTAGCTAAGAAATTGCTTCTTTGGTATTTTTTCTGTCTATGAAAAACAATGTTACTAGCGTTTTCACTTGTCATGTACTATAGGGCAACATATTCCTGCTGACAGGCCCATAATGGAAAAATAGAGCAGTTAAATAGTATTACAGTCTAACTTTTAGGATACATGCTAATCTGCTCTTTAAAAAGATTTCAGACATTTTCAAACACCCTGGAGACTTGAGTGACTGGAAATTTCTGCATGAGTGTATACAGGCAAGCAGATAGATGTGTTTAGTGGAAACAAAAAAAAAAAGCTCTTTTTCAATCTTTTCTGATTTAGCTAAAACCTGGAAAAGCTTTTTTTATAGATAAATACAGTGCAATGTTTGTAAATGACCACCCATAAACACACCTGTGCCAGATAAATCAAATGGGTTGGTTTCCATATTTTTGTGAATATATGAATTATTTCTGTCCCATACGCATGGAGATCCCATTTCAGAATCCAGTATGACTGCTACTGAATACATGAGGGAGAAGACACTCAATTTTCATGTTGTACTTCTACATCCAGAGGGACTGAAGACCTGACATTGGATGTAGTGGGTTTATGAATGAACCTGTGCGTCTCCTAAGAGCTAGATTTTAGATACAAATAAACTTTATCAATAAGCCCTTTTTTAAATTCCAGATGCTCCACAAGTAACATAGCTCCCTGGAGCTTGCATGATTCTGGGAGCGGGTTCATACTGTGATCAACTAAGAACTGATGTTTAAACATCTGCCTGATCGGTGAAGTTTCTGAAATAAGGGATCAGCACCAACAGTTCACAATGGTGACACTGCAGGATGAAGATTAAAGAAATACTAATTAAAAACTTGGAGAAAATTAGCATAATATTCAAAGAAACCTTTGTCTGACTGTATGAGGGTAGCACATGCTGGTGGCTAAGAGGAGAAGTCTGATAGACATAGATGAGGCCAGAGAATAGAAAGAATATTTGGTTATATTGGTAGATACAAGAAAGGCAACATAGTATAAAGGATGACAAGCCTCAGGCTTTGTAGAAAACAGATGATAATAGCTGTGAAATATGTGACCAGTAAGGTCCAGGTTACAATGTGGGAGACTGTAAAAAGAACAGCATAATACACAAGAAGAGAGGGAGTCATTAACAGCAAAACAGAAGCAAAAATATGCCGTATCAAGAGAAGAAGCAGTTCTAAGGTTAAACATATCCAGAGGAGACAGAAGGATCAAGAGTGACACCATGTAGGAAGTGAGTCACACTTTCATAGGTTAGGAAGTTAAAGTAACAGACTGTCACAAGCATTGAAACCACTAAGCATGAAGAGATTAGAGTAGCTGGATGTTTGATAATGGACTGCATTTGAAACTACTTCCCTTTCCTGTATAGAATCGGAGTGTTTAACATGGTGAGATTAGCCTATGCTGGCTACAGAGATGGACTGACACAACCAGAATTATCTCTGAGACTGTCCTTGAAATGTGATGTTACGGGCCAGGACGTTTGGAGGAAATACTTATTTCGGTTTCCTATGTCATGTACAGTGACTAACTATAGGTGTTGTATGAATTGATCGCTTCCTTGTTAATTTATAACTCTTGAATTTGTGTGAAGACAATTTGTCCCTTGCTTCAATCCTTAGACCTTACCATTTGCCATGGTGTAGTGATGTGAATATGGCAAGGCTACAAAACAAAACTTTCATCTAAATGTAAAATACATTGCTCCTGAAAGCTCTACAGCTTCCTGGGTCATTGCCAATCCATACTCTGTGAGTGGGTAAAGGGATTATTAATAGATCATAGGTGGACAAGGAGGTCTGTGTGAGATACAGATCTCTGAGATTCTCACTTGACAAAAGACAGCACAGTACACGCTAGTGTATGCAGGTCACAGACAGCGTCTGTTGTTAAAAATGCCTCCTTTGCTTTGTCCCCTGGATCTAAAATCTGACTGCAGCATTAGTGGCCTTGCTTGCTACTTGGGAGTGTATAGCTGTGCCAAGCTGGACTGTGCTCAGGCTGTGCTTGGACTTGCCTGAGGTCTCTATGACCTTCAGTGGCAATGATGGAAAGCTTGATTTTGAAAAATGGTTTTGTGACACTTCTCCGGTATGACTGGGCTAATTTCACCTGTTAATGTCTATCTTGTCACACTTACTTGTTACCGTACAAGGCATTTAACCCTCCAGTACAGGACTTTCACATTTTTCAGTGTCCATGCACTCCCTGCCTCATGCCAGATTAGCCTTAATAGCTAGGTGAGAAAGGGCTGTGCGGTAATTATAGACTGGTTTATTGTCACTTATGTAACAGGTCTTCTGTGCTTGTCCAAGTCTCCAACCACTGAATAATTTGTGCACTACATTTGTTTCACATGCATATAGCCTATGATAAAAATGTTAGACAATGAAGTGCTGGAAGCCGTGGTACTGAAGAATTAAACTATTCAGGTAATCATACTGCAAATACAGAAATAAACTTTCATGTTCTCTCAGATGTACAGATGTAGATTCCAGTGACACAAACCATTAGTGTTCTGTAATGAAGAATCAGCACAGCATATCAAGCCAACGCATCAAGATGCAGAATTAGGCCCTCAAGAGAAGAACCAGGCATGTAACTCACCTCGATGTCTTTTAAAATCTCCCTGTAACTAAACTGATGAAGATGCTGATGGAAGACTGCTCTACAGTTTCATGTTCTGAGTTCACCATTTCTTTGAAAAACAGAGCAGGATTTAATAAAAAAAAGTCTCAATATCTGTCTAACATTTTTATGTTATGAATTTTATCAGGTTCTGAATTATACAAAAACTTTAAAAGTAATCAGTATTTGTGAAGCTCCACAGTTGAGAATAATACTCCTTTTGTTTTTTATAGATTAGATGACCTGCACTTTTACAAGTACAGGAGTGCAAGAAAGACAGAGTATCTCACAGTACTATTAATTACTGTCTTTGTACAGTCCTTTAAACTTGTAAAGCCTAAAGCATAAAATTAGAGTATAAATTAATATATTAAAAAAAACCCATGGTCCTATAATTCAAAAATAGTATATTGTTTAAGACATTTACTTATTTTCACACATAAATTTCACACTGAAACTCTGCTTTACATCAGTTATTCAAAGCAGCAAAATGTCTTCAGATTTTTCTTCTTTATTTCCAAATTGTTTCTATTATATTAGAATCTCTACAGCATTTTTTTAAAATCATGTTTATTCCTCTGTGGCCTGCCCTAGGTGATCATGCTCTGGCAGGGGGGTTGTAATCCATGATCTCAAGAGGTCCCTTCCAACCTCTACTATTCTGTAATTCTACAATTCTATGAAATTAGTTGCACTTCCATTTCAGTAAAATAGTTTCATCATTATCAAAGCCAAACTAGATGATTCTGCGTTCCCCAAGAATATAGAGTTCTTCCTTCCAGTTGTATTTATTTATTTATTTGTTTGTTTTGGTTTGTTTAATAAATGTTACTTCCTTTGTACTGAAATGAGATAAATGTTGTTAAGTCCAGAACCTTGGTTTCAATTCAGCATATGCAATTTAGGGTCAACCTTGCTTCTCTTTTCCATATTAGCATCTTCAGAGCACAGATGGTCAAGGAAACCCTATAACTACTCTACAACTAGGCAACAACACAGAAACAAGCACCTGCTTTTTATTTTCTTTCCTCACCACCCAACATTCACTACTCCCTGTCATCTCTCTCTCCTTGCTGTGTGGTGCTTTGGTAACAAGGCAGACTCTTTTCTAGTCAGCTGCCACTCTTCTAATCACTGCCAAGATTTGTTCTAAACATTTTGAAATGAAAACAGCATAGTGAATGAAAACTAGGCTAAATCTGGACTGTGTGCGATACCATCTGGTATGGACAGCAAAGGAGAAGACAGGTGTCTGTTGTGGGTTCACTCAGGTATTATCGGTGGGATTGTAGAGGTCTATGGGGCTGTAGTAATACCAGAATGACAGGAATAAACACCACACACTGTTTTGAGTGGGAAGGCTTGCTTTCACCTGACAACCTAATGTCTCATCATATTTACTGCCATCACCTTTCCTCCCAATGCTAATTGAAAAATCTATACTCCCGCAAGTTAGGAAGGTACAAGATGCCTTATTTACCATTAAGAGAGACTTATCTGCAGGAGGTAAGTTCCAGGCAAAGACAATGTGTGAATGAAGTCACATGTCAGAAGAATGGACAATTAAAGATACTTGAAGTTGGCTACATCAGTAGAGTTCAGACTGTTTAGAGATTATTAATTGCACAAAGCCTGATATGGACATCTGAGATGATAACCAATCTAGGCAGCCAGAGAGGAAGGAACAAAGACAGGAAAATTCCCAGTAAATTGGATTTTTTTCTATAAAGCTAAACCAGTAATACAAGCCATACAGAAAATGGATTTGGTTTGAAGAATCATAAATACTTCAAATTAGGGATAATCTTCTTTTGATATGTTCAACAACATGTTTCAGTATGGAAACTGGTAAGTGAGTGTAGGAAGAAAATAGACTATCAGGAAAACATGGGAAACTAGTTGAGGAGAAAGTTAAGTGGAAGAAAAAGCAAGTAAAAAAATATTTTTTATGACATCTTTAGATGTGTAAAGGAGGTACCAGTTAAGGACAAAGTTGTCATACTAGAATGTCTGAAGTGAAGCATCCAAATCAGTATTTAGGCAACCTGGTGATTGACCTTGATTTCAGAGATACCAAGTCACTTCAGCTCACACTGATGTGGTATTCATCACTTGACAGTGTTAAACATATTTTTAGATGCGTGAATGTGAATGATTAATATATATGCATATAGACAGATGCCTGAGGCTTGCCTAAGTGTTAATAGAGGTTTGTCGTCACATTAAAAAACAAAACCCAAACAAACAGAAGGATCATTGTGTATGTGACATTTCCACAGGATATTGTGATATTAAAGTATTCTTACAAGTTAAATCTTCCTTTTATATCATTCTATCTGTTCGTGGTCTTTGAGATTACTAAAGATTGTTGTAAATACCAGCACTTGGAGTACTAAAACTGGGTAAGGCCTGGATTCCCCCTTGAAAAGATTCAATGTAGGGGCAGATAAGAAAGGTAGAGATACACAACCAAACCTCTCTTCCATTTTGCTTTTCCCTGGACCAATTCTTGGCACTGAAAAAGGAGATAGTGTAAAAGGCTAATAGGTGTAGGAGAAGAAAAGAGATACTCTAAATAGAACGTCCCGAAGTGTAAATTCAGGCTTGAAAAAAATTCAGAATTAATGTGAAAGAAATTAAATCTGAAAAACTAATGGAATTTAGGTATAAAAAAATCACCTTATACATATGATGATAGGGTGCAATGATAGGGTGTTTCCAATGCCTGATTGCTTATGGGAAAATTTCAACTGTTTCTGATGGAAAAGACCTCCAAAACCTCTGAACATTGGTCTCATGGTAAAAAAACCACATCATATTAGTTCTTCAGAGGAATCTCGTTTGAAAGTCTTGACTTTGTTCTTTACACTGAAGTAACAAAGTAAATACTAAATCTAAATTTATTAGAGAATGTTCATTATTGATTTTGGTTTGCTTATATTCCCTTCTAGAGGTGATGTGATAGAATCTCGTGAAACTATGTTAAGATGAATTAAATTGAGGCTCTTTTTCCATGATCATTAATGCTGGCTGCACCAGCAGGCTACCAATCACTGTGCTTTAGAAGTGAACACACGCTCATACTTTTATGGCTTTAGCAAAAGCACACACATGGTGTTTATTCCAGGTTTATACATTAACTAAAGAAATACAGATCATACTGAAGTTTATCCTGAAGTCTACTGGGAAAAAGTTACCTCTTCAAAGATATTTCAAATGAGTTTGAAGGAATAGAAAGAGTTTGCACTAACTCGACACTAGATGTAAAGTGGATCTGCATTTTTGGCTTTGTACTTAATACATTAAAATGGGGTGTAACCCCTAAGTGAACTGTAACTAGTGTGTTCTTTTAGGACACAAAAATATTTAAGTCTCCACAGCAAAGAGTTTCACCTACAATTAAATTCCTCATGATTTTTGTAGGTTAGATCACATACTGGTTTCATACTGAATACCTAGGCAAAAAGCAAACCCCTACCATTAAGTGACTGGAATTTTAAAGTTCTGATCCATGATGTCAGGCTGATTTTCATTTTTTCTTAGACACAGAGAGCCTTCAGACCTCACTAAGTACCAACAGAATGGGCTAATTCTGCATGTTGAATACTTGAGGCTTCTGTTTATACTGTTGCATTGTTAAGAGGATTCAAGACATTATAAAAATGACTAGGCCGCTATCTCATATACAAGCTGAATTTCTGCAACATTTTATTAAATGAGTTCTTTTGTTCCAGTCTCCATATGAATTATCATTATCCCAGTTACCTATATGTTCATGGAACTATTATTTTTAACTCAGTGTGTTTTAAAGTGCTTTAAAGATAAAATGACAAGCATTTAAAAAGCCTAAGATAACTCAAATTCTTGTTCACAACTGAAGAATTCTTACAAAAAAGCACCTTTCTTAAACATCACTTTCTTATATCAAGATGTGTAGAGGCAAACGCTGCGATAAAATACACTCCGATGTTTTCTAACCAAACGACTCTATTTGTGATTTTTTGCCAATGTAGAGGTTCAGATGCGCACTGGTTTTGAAAGGGAAAGTTATTTTCTCAGGGGATTTTTTTAATTACCTATGAGCTGATCAGAGAAATTCAAATACGTACTACTTTAACTCCACAAAGGTCAGTGAAAGCAGTAAGTAAATTATCATGCCCTTAGGGGAATTGCTATTCTCTGAGCAGTGGGATGTTGTTGCTGAGAAACATTGATTTTGTTTGACTTTTGCATGGCACAAAATGAGGTTGATCCCAGAAAGTATTTCTGGAACAGTTCATGGTCACTGAATACTGAGAATGCAAAATTTCCCAGTTCTGACTTAGAAGCAAGTTAAATCCATTCCACTGATCGATTGGTCTGTCCAAGAAAATAATCACTGTTAGTCCCAGCCAAGCTTACTGTTTTTCTATTCTCAAACACCGTGACAGACAACTTCATGGATGCCATATTGCTTATGCAAAATCTAGTATAATTATATATAATTTTGGTTTCATCATCTACCTTGAGTAAGGTATTACTCAAGTAATTGAGTAATTGAGAAAGAATTCAGCTGAGCTCTAAAACACCACACCACTCTGAATCTGACCCCTTTTCCTCTATAATTTTTTGTTCCTAAGTTGTATGTTGCCTGAAAGATACAGTCATGAAGGGGGAATCATCATGTCTCTGTTCCCTCAAACTTTGCTGAACAGTGTTGATATCCTGAAGAAATATATGTCAGTCTATCTCTTTATTAGATCTTTGTGTTTGAGGAGATTTTTTAAAAAAGCACTCTGGATTTGAATTATTATTACTAGGAAACAGAGGTTTTTGTATTTCTGTGGACATCATAAAGAAATGCCAGAGTCTGTGGTTTGGGTATAGAAAATACTAAAACTTTTTAACTAATCTTGAAAAGAGGAACACTGTCTAAAAACAATGCATAAGTGGGCAAACACGTTGATTCTGCTGGTTAGACTAATGTCCTGTGTGTGAATTGTTAATTAGAAATAGAAATGCTTCTTTTGGGAAAATCTTAACTGAGGAGGATGGACTAGTGAATGTGCATTAGAAGCAGAGAAGATCAGGAATAATTCTGTACAATATTTTTTGTCCATGTTGCTGCTTTAGTAAGACCAAAGCTTTTCAGAAAAACTTGTATTTTTTTCTATTTTCTCTAGTGTATGCTTCAGAAATGCCAGAGGAACAGCTGTTAGGTGAAGCAAGGCAATTTCTCCCTCAAGAGATTGAACTCCTTTTCTCTGTAGATCTCCCAGCCCTGGAGGCCCAGAGAGTGAGACCATACGGTCCTGTATTTGCTTAGTGTCTTTTTCACAAAGTATGAAATGAGTACCCTGTCCCAATTATGTTTTTATCTTAAAAGTTTCCTGGAAGCTGTGGCTTAGGCGATGAATGTTATTCATTCTTTGCACTTGTGTTCCACCCCAGAGGTATCTTGCTTTTGTTTGCTCCCTGGGCCAAGCAACCTGACAGCAGTTCCTCAGAAATCTGCAAAGCAGCATCCTACACACCCTGAAAGATCAAAGACGACAGTCCTTTCCATCCACATTCAGGTCTTGAATTGCTCCTCAAAATCACTGAGAAAGTATCAATGACTATGACAGCAATGTCTAGCTGTTGGCAGTCAGGCTGGGTCCACCTTGTCATTTCATAACCCAAGTGGCAGCCACTAAAGCATAATAATTTTCATCCACCACACCCTTGGTCATATATTCAGACACCAGCTTAGGGTTGAAAGGCTCCATAATACTGTTGTTAAACCTTTGTTCCAGCCAGTTCTTTAAAACCAAATTACAAAATTTGACTCCAGGTTGAAATGCACCCCTGCAATATGTGCACAACATTTCTACTAACAAGATTTTTACCACCGTGACCACTACCACCCACCACAACCAAACGAACATTCATAAAATATTGAGGAAAAATTACAAATGAAACAAACAAACAAAAAACAAACAAAACAAACAAAAAACCCCACAACAAGCAAACAACAAAAAAAACTAAAATAGGATTGGAAGGGCTGAGCTGACATGTATTGCAGACTAGAGGAAAAAAGGACTATACAATTTATTATATACAGGAAGGATATGGGAGAGGATGAACACTGACACGAGGTGTACTTTGTGTTCAAAAATACTTGGGCAATGTTAACAGACAGGGTCAGATATTATTCCCATCATTTTTCAGCTGTTGCTACCAAATGTACGATGTGCTTCTGTGTACTGTTGTAAGTCAGCTAAAACATGTGTAAACATATGCTACATCAGTCATTAAGGAGAAGGGTATAATTACACTTTTAAATGTGGCAAAGCATTTTGAAAGTAGTGTATAATTTTCCAGAGCAGGAACGTTTATGAAGCATATCTTTCCTTAAGTGTTTATACTGTCTGACATCTCCAGGTTTGTTCAGATCAAGAGTCCCACTGTGAACAAGCAGGCTTCAGACAAAGGAGGCAATTTTGTTCCTTAGGAGCCATTTCAATGAAAGGGAGGGGCAGCAAGAGAGAGGAGGGGAAAGAGTGAGAAGAGAGTGAAGGGCACACAATGTTACTGCACACAGTTCAGAAATATGCAGTATCTGGCATAATTACCCTGGGAGGAACTGTTGAGAGGTGCCTAGTGTCAACGTGCTGCTTTCACTGTTGGCAAATGATGATGGTGTTTTATCTTAACAGAGTCAAAGTAAGATACGAAGTTTACACTTTTGATTAAATAGTCTCACTTCTCCCTTAGGGGCAATGAGCTCATGTAGTCTCCCTGGGAAGAGTGCAGATCAGAAAGGGCACATCCTACAAAATTATCATTTCCTCCTGCAAAGCCAGCCTAGAAGTCTGAACCCTTTCTCCATTAATTTTGTAACTTTTAAAGGTAATTTTCAAAAATATGAGCTTAAATGTTTTTAGGTTTCCAAGAATGAACAAAGGCTGTATATTATTCTGCCTACAAAACTCAGCTGAGCCATCAGATTATTTTAGTTTGTCAAATTACCACTCATCAGATGAGCCACAATAGTCATCACTTCTGTAATACCTTCAACAACTGCAATACAGTGGGATCTCAAGTCACAGTAATAGAGGAAGAGAAAGTAACATGTTCTAGCACTTGGAATAAGCCAGAACCATGCATGAACTGCCGCATTCACCTGACAATTTTTTGGCTTATTTATCTGATCCTGATACTTATTATTTCTTGACAGGATGTATTTCTTGTCTTGTGAAATATTTCAGTTTGGTAAAAAAGATGCTGATGCTTGTTAGATAACAAAATTTACGTCCTTTGCATCTTAGTAGCAGTATTCTGGAAGCTGTCATTCAACTATGGGGAAAATTTAATGGTAACTCTTCAATAACTGGTAAACATTTGGAATAGATGAGGACATTATAAAGTTAATATCAGCAAACACTGATACAAACAATGTTAGGATGGTTCCTGACACTCCTTCTCTTCCCAACAAATTATATTTGCTGCAACAGTTTATTTTTAATATACATAAGGAAGAAAATAATTGTCCAGTCTTTGTTATTTTCATGTCTCGAAAACATAGTGACCTGCATCTATTTCTCACTGTTCATGCTGGTCACTGAAGTGCTACTGAAAGTTAATTTATGTCTGCCAGCACAAACAATGAAAGCCATATGGAATACCTATAGAAATAAATATAGAATAAAGAAGTAATAGTGAATAATATTCCATGAATCATAAAGTATGACTATTAACTTACTGCGCTTTGACAGTTAAGAAGTATCTGAAAATATTAGGATTGGTGTGCTTCACTAAGATGTGCTAAGAGAGTTACCTGAACTTGGGTCCACATGGCAAAATTTGAAGCTTTCTTACAACTGGAACAATCATTCACCAAGCCTAAGGTGGCAATGGATATTTCTGCACTCCTGTAAATCTCTCTGAAGTAGCCAGTGCTGGTGCTGAAAATTTCAAATGCACTGGAGTTTGAATCTGTGATGTAGTGATCTAATTATACATTACCTTTTTATTATTATTATTATTTTGTTTTCCCAAATTATTGCAAATATTCTGACTTCCTGAAAATGTGTTTCTGTATTGCTAGAAGAATTTGCCCCAAATTCCCAAGACTGTAGACTGTGTCAAAATTTAGAAAGTCAAGCCCACAATTAAATCACTTTGATTGTCATATAATGGTAATTATCAGGTGAGTTTTGATCTGCCACACTCATGTTTTAACTGTTTTACCTGACGGTAGCTGAAGTTACCTAGTAATAAGGTTAAGTAGCACTGCCTAAACTTTTAAACTAAACTGATAGTATTTATTTAAATCCTGGGTGTTTTGCCATGCAGCTAAATCAGGTTTTTCCAATTTGCCAGTGGAATAATTTGCTTACACCATGGGGAGACATTCTACCAGAGAGAACCAAAGACTGAAATTAATCTCTGGATCTGGTGTGTGTCACTTTATGTGCTTATTATTCTACTTGGCAACATGCAATCACATAACAGTAGACTGACTGTCATTATTTAAGTGTTGCTATAGGTGATGGGAGCAGCCATAACAGTGCCCTGTAACAAAAAAGACCTCTACATGAAACTCACAGCTTATACACTTATATTTTCAACAATTTAATTATAATACATAGAAGGAATTTACTTAACATGAAGATACAGTTATAGCCTTTTTATCCAGGGTTAAACCACAAAATATGTGTTTCCAAAAGTGTTTTGAGGTATTTTCAAAAAAGCAGTGTGTGTTTAACAGGGCAAAGTAGCATTTGTAGCTGCATCAAAATTATGTTTTGAATTTGAAAGATGACCAAGTAGAGAGAAGATTCTGAAGAAAGACAGTGCAGCCAAACTTCAGCTAAAGAGTAACTGCAAAATTTTCAGTTTTTACAAACCTCAGTTCCTTAGTTGTAACTAGTTTTGGAGGATCACTTTATTTGAATAAATCAGTTTGGGGGAAGTGTTAACAATGTAAGGCCACAGTTGTGACAGTCTTAATTATTACTACATTGCATTTTAGTATCTTCCACATACATCTTGCCCAGGAAAACACACACAGAATTTATGACTGAGAATCAGGCCTTGAACAGCGGGAATCTACTTCCGCGTGTCTTCTAAATGCATATAGTCAGTGCAGTGGTCTGCTTTACCCGAAAGAGAAGAAAACAGCATGTCTTCTCAAGTTATCAAATTACATTTTCTTTTCAGTCTTATTTGAAGCTATGATAGATACACCATTCTTCAATTTGTAGCATAACATCTTCCCTGACACTGCAAAGTAGGCTATACATTAAAGAAAAAAAAAAGAGTCTGTACATCTTGAAAAGCCCACATTAAGTAACACAAATAGTTACAATTATGTCACAAGGATTATGGCAAAGCTTCATCTTTTTTCCATCTGAAGCCTGCTCATCTAAGAGGATATTGCTTCAGGGAAAGGAAAGAAAACAAGGAAAGTAGAAAAAAAGTACTGGTATGACAGAGTTTTCAAAGAGCATTGCTGAAAAAGATCTTGCAGATGAACATGTCCAGCAGAAAGAAGTTGAGGGAAAGCAAAGCATTTCCATTTAGATACCTATATCATCTAGTAAAAAGATTTAGTCTTGTACATGTACCCTACTAGATTTTGCTTTCAATAAACGATTATTATTTCATATTCAAAAAGAATAATGTTACTTATTTTGCTCGGACTGTTTTTCATGTCTGTTCCCATAGTGCTTTCTCTCTAGACTTGAAAGATCTTTGTAGAAAGTTTGTCTGGCAAGTAGCTAAATGGAAAATGAGACCTTAAAGACCTCCAAGGACATTTAGGTTCTGACATTTAACCTCACAACTAGATTGGAGGATAAATTATAACTTAAATGTGCTGAACCTTTTGAGCAATAACCTACAGAGTTTCTTGTGACACTTTCAACACTACAGTAACATAGAATCTTAACACAGTGGACATTAAGTGATATGATGAACATTTAATATGTGTCATGCACGATCTTTTGCATCTCCTTCTTAAAAAGTAAAATGGCATGTTCATTGTCTTATAGCTTCTATGTGTCACAAAGTTTGGTTATATTAATGCTTAAAATCGTGTGCTACTAAAAATTAAATATTAAGAGGTAGAAGCCTTACTCCTGTCTCCTCACCCACCAGCATTGACTCCCATTTACACCCCACCCCTTTCCACCCCATACTAGGCTGTAGAGAACCTGGAGGTCTCCACCTATACAACACTAAAAGTAAAGGTAAAGAAGCTGGGATTTCTGTTGAAGTTAATGCTTTTTAGTGTCCAAACATGCTACATCTTATAGTTTGTCATTGAAGAATCATGGTCTTGGCTCACTAGGCTTCTGGTGTTACTCTGGAGAGGATGGGGAAAGAGAGGTGGCAGTGGTTCTTAGAGGCACAGCTGGAATTCATACTCCTCCAGTGGCACGTGGCATGATGCTCTCTGCAAGTAGCACCTACTCTTCAGACTCAGAAACAAGGTGTTATTCTACCAGCAATCTTCTTATAGGCTACAGAGTGCCTATAAGAAGACAAAAGGAACTGTCTTTGCAGACATATTCTACTTTCTGAAACTTCCTCTTGCTGCATTGGCAGAGCCAAGAGCAGAGCATACTCTTTTCTGCTTTCACTGTGCATTATTGTAAGATTTGTTGCTTCTCTTATTTGTAAGGATGTGGATTCAGGCCACTCACATGTATTAAATCCTAACACAAGTAGTGTCACTATAACCAGTCATAAGAGGAAATAAAAAATCTGCTGTTAAAGCATTAGTTTTAAAACATCATGTGTTACAGAAGAAATGCTAGCCAGGATTCACAAGTGTTGATTGAATTACCATGGTTTTCTCCTTTGCTTTCTATTCTTCATAACATACCCTATATAACTGAAAAGAGAACCAAAGAAGGACGGAAGCCTAAAAGCTGTTAGCAGTGTGCAAAGAGGCAGGTGTTGGGGTTTTTTAACCAGGAAGTACAAACTGTGAAGAAACTCCCTGACAGGGAACTTTCTGTCTCTTGCTTGTGGGAGATCTCAGAATATGTGAAGATGCTGTAAGTAATTCCTATGTCTCCAGCAGATAGTGGGATGCAGTGAAACACAACAGTTCCTCCCATACTGTGCACAGTTGTCATGTAGACTCTTAGGGACAGTTGGTAGTAATTTCCCAAGCTCCTATTATCTAATTTTGGAGCCCTGGCTAAGAAGCTAAAATGCACCCCTGGTTTAGGACTTTGTTCTCCATCCAGAGCTGAAAACGTAGACATGGGAGAGTGGAAAAGCCTTCACAGAATATCCATTCTAGATCTCACTGTCATGGGTACCTACACCAGTGATGAAAGTCTAAGTTTTTGATTGCTTTGATTAACCCTGATTACTTCTAAGGGTTCCTGCCCCTGCTGCTGTGATTGGAAAACTCCAAACTACATTCAGCATGTAAATAGGTAGTTAAAACAGCCACAAGTTAAAAATTAGCTGCCAAATAAACAGAAAATATCTAGCTAAAATGTCTGGGAAAATGACTTTTTATTTTATCTTCCGAAAAGGCTAACTTTACACCTTTTCCTGAAGGAGGTTTTACACTTCCCTGCCCATTGCTATAGTCTTCCTCTGTAGCTACTCCAATTCAATCTGGTTTTATGGACATGGGTGGCCACATCAAGAAGAAAAATTCAAACAAGTTCTCTCCATTGCCTTGTATGAGGTCACTAACATCCCCCTCCCTGTAATGGAAGAGTCTCATCTCATAAATTTGCTTTGCATCGTAAATCATGATACTGCTGTGTCACAGCCATCTGGTGAGTCATCACTATTCTCTCCACTGAAGGGGTGTTCCATTTTCAGAATTGTATTTGAGACATCTCCAGCTGAAGTGTGCTGTATAAATGCCTGTAATTCCCAACAGTGGAAGGTAGGGGTTTTTTAAGGTGCCAGATTCAAATACAAACTACTGTCTGTAAATAAAAGCTTATTTGAGGCACCCCTGTTATTAATTGATTGGTAGCTCTGCTGTTGGATAGTGTACATATGTATAGAGAGTGATATTTAAAATCCATGCTATTTACCATAGATTTATGTTATTAACATGCATTTCATTTAACCCCAAGGAGTCATTTAAACCTCTTAGGTGAATTTACATTTATGAATATTTTTTATGAAATGTCCATTATTTATCCACTGCATCATGACACCTTTGAAGGAGCCAGAAAAATGTATATATGTGTGTAAGGGTACAAAAAAGTCTGATTCCACAATATCAACAGTGTTAGTATAACATTCTGTTCTGGGAAAAAAAAAGAATTAAAAAAAAAAAAACATTGAATGGAGCAAGGCATGGATGAAGAGGAGAACGTCAGCTAGGGAACAGGAAAAGCTTTTTTGCTTAAGTGCATCTGCCACATTGTCTAATGCAAGAGCTTAATATGGTAAGTTTGCCCAGAAACCCAGGGGAGAAGTGGAAAAGAAAGGACCACCAAACAGTTGTAACATCCTGTTTCAGCTGTGCCTTCTGGATTCTGGAAATCATCCACTGTCTGCCTCTTGGTTGCTTCATCATGTGAATTATCTCAGTTCCTACATATCCCTTGAAGCAATTATTCACTCTAGAAGATTTTGACCATTCTCCAGCCCAAATCACTGCTTTGCAAACATTGCCATTTACACTGCTTGACATGGTATGACATTTAGATAATAGGGGAAACAATAACGTGTTTGGATCGTTTAAATGCTTCCTAAAGAGAAAACTTGTTTGGAAAAAAGTATAATGATCAGGGATGAAACGTACTTAATCAATGATGGCTGACCATTAAAATGCATTTGCTATATTGCAAAGTTTTGGAAAATTCTGATTTAACTTCAACAATTTTTTTTTTTTAACAAAAAAACAAAATATCCATTCTTTCTTTGCCTAAAACTTTGAGATATTCCTACTGGGAGATGTATCTTTTTTCACAGAGTAAAAAAAATAAAAATCTTTAAATATTCACCCCAAACCACAGAGGAACGAAGAGTCAGTAGTGCAGCAAAAACTATTTAGGATATCTCTGTTTATTGTGGTTTTAGCCACCAGCTAAAAATAAATGCGAACCTAATACCTCAGGCCTGTCTTTCTGACTTCCAGTCCTTATCAGATATTTGGAAAAAGTGTCCCACTCCTGCCCAAGGTACATAGTGCTAAGACCTTCTTTCTTCTGCAGCTGCTGAGTTGGATAGAACAGTTAAGGAATTCCTCTCTCCCCCAGCTAATGCATTGAACAGGAGAACACAGCTTTACAGGAGAACTTCTGTCATGATCAGCTCCAATCAGTCACTGGCCACATCTGTACCTGCAGACCCCCACCTTGTTGCTAGAAGAGACTTATCATGGGAGAGCTGTGCAGAAGGGAACAGCAAAGGATTGGACCTAGATAAGAAACTGTGAAACATGAAACCTTCTTCAGCCTTAGAATCAGTCATTCAATCCATATCTGGTTCTTTTTCAACAGTGCAAGTGGCTCTTTAAAATTTGAATTCTCTGAGGAGAAAATGTGGTTTTAATTGTTAACAAATATGTCAGCAGCTTTGATCTTCCCTGGAAGGAGTTTAGCCTACAGCATATTTTTATGTCCACATTATGATCCCATGAGAAGATAGGTTTGTAGTGGATTCTGATAAATTTCTCTACTGTCTATAACCATGACACTCATTTCAGGTGTTATTTATTAATTTATATTAAAACATAATACATATTACTAAAGTAACAGAGATTTTTTAAAGCAAAATACTGCTTGGAAAGCTGTCTGAAATGTCAAACAGAATGCATTTTGTATTAGTTCTGTGTAATTTTTTATTGAATTCAAACTTTTAAATAAATCTTCCTATATCCAACACCTCTTATTCTAAGCATGAAAATGCATTATCTGATTATAAGAAGAACCTCTGGACTCACTGTCTTCATATTTAATGGACTCTTGATGCTTTCTTGCCTACATAGACTGTTTTTAAGACATTTTACAGTATTTTATACAGTATGAATGGATTCCATTCTTGGCTTAGTAACTCACCTAATGGACAATGGATACAAAAAAGCTGTAGCTCCAGGGACATTAAATTGGTTCTAAACTGTGGAAATTACAGCTTTTACAAAAAGAAGAAAATACTAAAAACATATCTAATGCAACACTGCGTCTCTTTTTCTACTACCTTCAGAACCTGTCTAAAAGCTCCTAAATTTCTTAATGACACAATATGTTAAAATTGGTTCCTTTATATTTAGATCTCTAAAACTTTTCTTTTTTTACAGTCCTGAGGAGATCCACCAGGAAATGGAAAAAAAGCATACTTGTCATTCCAATAGCTGGAAACACGGAAAATACTATACTGCACAAGATAATTGCTGTATTTTGTATCTGACCATGGTCAAAGCTGAGTACTTTGGAGAAAAGCGGATACTCTCTTGTCATGAATAAGATCCTACATCTAGCTTTGGGTAAGTGATGATACATAACAATACATGACACACAACTGCACTGCACAGGAAAGTCCACTGCAAAGACCTTGAAAGCCTTTAATCTGAAACATATTTCATTCCCTTGGACTATCTGCTGTAGGAGTTTTCAGCATCCAGCCATCTAACAGATGTAGTACCAACTATCTCTCCACCACTCACTGTCCCATCTCTCAGCAATGACTCTGACTTTACACAGATTGCCTGCAATAACAAGCCACAGAGAGGAGAGAAAAATCATCTTTTACTTGTCCTATTAATTTGTATAAATGTAGAAAGGGGATGCGGAGAGAGGAATGCAGTCCTAATTTCTACTGCTAACCTATCACTTCCTGAAGCAGGGGTGTTTATGACATTACTATAGTAAAAAAATACACAAAAGACACACGGAAGAGGGGAATCCTTTCGACTCAGAAAAAAAATATTCTTCAAATGTCCAATATAAGGAAATTTTTCAGTCTTTTAGTGGTGTTTCACAAATGTATGTTTGTGCATAAATATAAAGATATCCTATATATACACATGACACAGAGAATCACTTACATTTCCACTTAAACTATCAATTTTGTTCTGGTGATACAAGAAAAGAATTAACAGAGGTAATTATAGAACCTGTTCCATAGCATTGATTATGACATTTATCATTTGTATGTCCTACCCTCATACAGTAAAGATTTCACCTCGTATGTGAGACCCAGACTCACACAGATTGGACAGAATCTCCAAGAAAACCAAAAGAAACAAATATGTAACTGGAATTTCATGGGACAGAAAGACTTACGATGACTTTATGAT
>JANHFX010011101.1:0-15553 GCA_027560015.1 Chloroceryle amazona | reverse complement strand
TCTCCTCGTCGTACTCGAAGTCCTCGATCTCCACCTCATCGTGGAACACCGACATGACGCCGGGAGGCGGGAAAGGACGCAGAGGCGCATGCGCCGCGGCCCTGGGCCGTCCCGTCGCGTGATGATCACGTCTCCCGTCACGTGATGCGGCGCCGGGTAGGGGGTGACCGGGCGCGCTCGGGGGGCTGTGGGCGGGAGTGTCCCCTGCTTGTATCTGTCCTCCCCGCAGCTGGACCCCCGCTCGTCGGCCGCGGCGGGGGGAGCCGGGCCCCTGAACGGCTGAGGGGCTCGCCCCCTCTTTCGGCCGGTGCCCTCCGCTCCTCTACCCTGCCGGTTCTTCGGCCTGACTCCGCTTCGGCCTGGTAGGCGGCGCGGAGCAGTGGCTGAGGGGGGCGGCCGGGTACGGCCGCGACCTTGTCCTTCCCGTGAGGGCTGGCAGGGGCGGCAGCCGGCCTGCCCCGTTAACACTGCTCCGCTTCAGCTGAGCGCCGGCTTCTCCCGTGCTTCACACATACCCCGTGTGCTCCTTGGCCCTCGGTCAAGGGGAAAAGCTTTTTTTTGGTGATGGCTGTTTCAGGAGGCACGGTTTGCCTGCAGAGGTATCTTACTCGTCAGTATGCATGCTGCTGGTACAAGATTGCGTGTCCTACTTGCTTAAGGATCCTTGCTTCCCCCTCAACACTCTCTTGCATTAACTTATGTAGTAATTTGCTCTTCAGTGTGGTACAGGTCAGCTAGAAATAACTCCCTTCAGATCCTTATGTAGGGTTGAGGAAAAGAAGAGATGTAATTGTAAAACTCAAGCAATATTAACCCAGGACCAGTGTTTCAGAGCAGCATGAACGAATTGTTTGATTTTTAATTTTAAGTGAGAGGTGGAAGGAGTCATATACATAAGTAGCACTTAATTCTCTTCATGGAGCAAAGGAAGAAAAGGTGTATTTGGAGTGGCTTTATCTGTAAGGGCTTGGGTAAGAAGAGAATAAAAAAGTAGAACATCCCAGCAGACAGGAGCTTGGAAGGTGGAGGCACTATGCTTCTTGGAGGGCAGGGAATTGCCAAAGAAATGGATGAGTCAAGAAAGTCGCAGGGATGACAGATCAGGGAGAAGTTGTTCATGTTTTGTGAAGTGTGACTCAGGCTTGCATATGGCAGAGGAGAACCAGGTCTCATTAAAAGATACTCTGGAATTTATTAGTTACAGAGAAAAAAAAATATTTTCAGGATTGGTAAAAGATTGATGTTAGTGTAACTGGAACAAATACCTTGAACTATTGTTCAAGCGTTATTTTTAATGTAGAGTCTCAAATAGTCTGTATCAATAGGATCTGTCATCTTTGACTTCAAAGCTGTAGCTGCTACAATAAAGTAAGGCTGACATTTATCTTGTTTTAAGTGTTACACATCAATATTGAACTGTTGGTTGGGTTTTTTTTTTACATTTTCATGTGTAGAACTGAACATACTTGTTTCTTAAAGTGGTAGCAGTGAAAATGAGAATGAGGCTGCCTTTAAGCAACTGCCAACTGTAGCAGGAGAATTAAACCAAATACACAAAATAAACAATTGATTGTCTTTCTATTGGATTTTAAAGTTAGGCAATATGTTTTACTAGCAGTTGTCGCTGTGTTTAGTAACAATTAATTGCGGAAAGGGTTTTGGAAGGATGTGAGGTGATCTGATAAAAAGAAACAAAATAAGAATATTTAAATTTTTATTCTCAGTCCTTGGCCTCTGAAGCAAGGCTTTGGACTTTACGTGTTTTGTTTTGACATTGTGGTGATTAACTGAAGTCACAGGTATTGGCATAAACAGATTATATAAGAATGCTTACTTTCAAACATCCTTCATTTTTATTTTTACTTAGTTAATGTGGTAGAGTGGAAAACCTTCAAAATACGAATCAAAAAGTAAGAAGACTAAAAAAAGCTGTAGACCGATATAACCAAGATGTGCTATCTAAAAGATTTCAGATCATAAAATGATCTCATGAATTTGAGTAACTCAATGAGTTTTGAGCACTCTGGGCTTACAGACTGAACATGCTGAGGTAGGAATGTGACTTGTTTGTTAGATGTGTACTTTTGCCTTGCTAAAATATTTTAAGATTGTTAATACTTTTGTTATCAATGGCTTTTACACATTCACATGTAGAAAAAGCTTAAGTATTTTATTTAAATGGTATATTCTGTATATGCCGTGGCAGGAAAAAAAAAAGTAATTCTAATACAAGAAAGTAACTTTGCTCACTGATGGTAGATTCCACTTTGGAAAATTGCAAGCTGGAATTTGAAATTCCACTTTGGAAAGCTGCAAGTTGTGGAATTAAATACTAAAAAGCTATTGAAAAATACAAGCAGTTAAAAGCTGCAGGGAAGTATTTCTTATGCTTGAAAGTGGGCATTCTGAGTAGTTACAGTAAATGTGTGCCATTTCTGAGCAGCCTCATCTATGAAAGCTCTGCATCTCATCAGCTCTGGACAAGATTACAAGCAGGAGAAAAAGTGACCAGCCAGTGCAGCTGTTAGTGAAAGCTTAGAGAGTATAGGCTTAATTAGTTAAACGAGCTGGATTGTTGCCATTTCAAAGGCTTGAAATGAAAACCAAAACCATTTTGAAAATAAATTACATGCTTTACAAGAATGCAGAAACAGAGATTTAAGTGGAAGTAAAAGATTAAGAATGCTTTAAAGGAATGGACTGCTTTGTAGAAATAATATGATAGGTGGTGATAATATGATGGAGAATTATGCTAATCAGTTTTAGGAAAAAGAAAGGCAGTTTTATGAGCAATGAGAAATATCTTTCACCTCCCTATGAACCTGTTCCCACTCTTTGTAAATGATTATTTCTGACTTATTTTGAATATTGTACCTGTGAGTTGATTTTTCTCTGTCATAGCTCCATTGAAGCATGCAGTTTTGAAGCTGCACACAGTGTGTTCACTGTAGTGAATATAAATGTCTGCTACTTGGCTTGACTGTTTAGAGATAGAAGTATTATATAGGATATATGGAAGTATGAAGGATTTACATGTTTCTAAATAAGCCTGTAAACAAACATTTTTACTTAATGTTTATAACATTTTCCATCTGGAACCCTTTCTTTACCAATAGAAAGGGAATGCGTAGGCAGTGTTTGATCTTCTTTCAAACATAAATGTTGTTTGAGCATTTAGAATCATATATATCTTGTCTGGAAGGGATGTCTGAGGGTCACCTAGCCAAAGCTCCTGTTTAGAGCAGTGCAGTTGCTAGTTCTTGATTAAGACAGTCCCAGGTGTCAACTTTTGTACTTTTTAAAGTTTGTGAGGTTTCTGTTTTCCAGTCCTGCAGTTTCTCAGTGCCCCTTTGATTTGAAGCTCTATCATTCAGCATGTCAAGCATCCCTTTATCTTGGTATCATTCACCCCTCTAGTATCACCCGCAAGTTTGCTGGTGGTGCATTCTGTCTTATCCAAGTTATTGACAAATCTATTGAACCATATAAAATATCAATGCTATGGTACTCTCACTGTTGCTAGCCAGCACCTGAAGTAACTAGAAGCCATCAGGTCTTCAATTCTATCTTCCCATCCCATTTTCAACCACCAACGGTCCATCTGGCTTGAAATTACTAATATGTATGCAATGGGAGATGGTGTCAAAAGCCACAGGACGGTCAGGATGAATTGTACCTACTGCTGTGCCCTTAGCTGTGTGACCAGACATTTCATCACAGTGGATGCTCGGATTTCTCAAGCGTGATTTGCCTTTGGTGAATTGGTGTTGTATCTCCCTGATTGCTTGCTTAGCTTTCACGCAGCTAAGCATATGAGCTCTGACCATTTTTCCAGAGAGGTGGTGCTGACTTGCCATAGGCACCGCTTCTTGCCTCTCTTGGAAACAAGCGTGCCTTAGTCTTTTTCCAGTCAATTGGAGACTTTCTGTGATAACTGTTTTTCATAGGTAATAGAGCATGTCAGCTGTGTCTCTTAGCAACCTTGACTGTAACCCATCTGGCTCTGCGGATTTGAATACATCCAGCTTCTCTAAGCAGTTTCTGGCCTCACTCCTACTTACCTCTCTCCTTCCTAAACACTACAGTACAAGCAGAGGTCTGTGTGCAGGCTTTGCCTGTGAAGACTGAGGCAAAAAAGGCATTGAGTGTCATCCTTTTCCATATCATCTGCAACAAGGTTGAAAGGTTCCCCTTCAACTGATGGATGGAAATTTTCACTTTATGATGCTTCTGTGCTTTTAAAATTCCTGCTTGTTGCCTTATGTATCTATTGCTAGTTTTAGCTCCAGCTGAGCTTCGGCCTTCCTGGCTTAATGGAAATAAAGGGTGAAAGCAAGCCATGTGAAACAGTATTTTATTTAACAAATATTTATGTGGATTTTTCAGGAGCTGGTGGTTCTGAAGACTGCCCAGCTATCATGGCTTATGCAACTATTTATGTGGGATTTGCCATTCCTCAGTTACTGAGAGGTGCCAGCCGAATTTTTGCCACTCATTCTGCATTGGTGGTGTCAAGGCACTCTGTTTTTTGTAACTGCGCAGCAAATGGGTAGGTTATCCACACACAAAATCTTAGCTTTTTCTTAATAATGTCATGGTAACACTGTCAAAATGAAGCTGACAAGTTATTACAAACCTATAAATACTATTAAACTCCCAATTATATATTTATATTTAAATCACATTGAGATTTACATCATCTGTAGTCTGGATTACATTGGTAAACTGTTATGTTAATAGAAATTCATGTTAGTAAGGGACAGTAGCACAGCTGTCAAAATGACAGTTATCTTTGTTTGCCTTTTATTGCAGCACAGTAAAATCAGAAAGGAAAATGGATCATCTAGAGAAGACAGCAAATAATTTTCGCCAGGAGGTTAGTGTTCTGTTCGTTAGGATTTAAGTAATTTTTGGTGTAAAGAAACTGGATAATTGTATTTCATTCTTAGGAATAATTTTGTCTTCTACTGAAGTCTGTTTTGCTGCTTTTCTCCTCATTTGTCAAATTTGATATTGTTGTAAATTAAGTGTATTTTGTGGTCAATGGGTGAAATGTAATAGAAATTGCTGGTGACGTGATGCTGTTTGTCGGACAAGAAATTTAACAGAATTCTGATCGAGTATGGATTATTTTAAGTACTGAAAGCACACAGATACCCATGGTCTCTACACAGGCTTCTCAGATTTGACTGGATTTCTACAATTCTGCTTCAAATTTGACATGAAAAAAATGTGGAAATGTCCTTTTTTAACATAGGAGGTAAGATAAAAAAAGTATACACGTTTTGAAGGGAGAGATGATAGTCAATTGTAAAAAGTATCTTTGGATCTATTTTAATTGACAAGTACAAAGAAGATAGAGCATTGTTCTCCATCAAAATCCAGAAATGCTTATTTTGGATCTCAGTTTTGTGCAGTAAGCATTCATTTTCATAATTGGTAATGTTCAGAGGTGAGCATACTCTTGTATTTCCTTTCCGTAATTAGCTAAAGTAGATGTTTTGAAATTCTTAAATATTGAGAAAATATGACTTTCTCAAAATTATTGACAAAAATACGACTTTAATTCTCAAAAATGTTTCACTAGTGCATTTTTCTTAGACTTATCAGGAGAAGCAGGACACTTTTTGGACTTAAAAAAATCCCATCTTTAATTCCCTAGAGTTGGGAAACAGCATCCAATTTTTCTCCATTGTTTAATTAGCTTCCCTCAGTCTTGAGTAGCCATTCATGACAGGCTAGTCTTGCATATGTCACACAGCAAAAGCAGCATGGTTTAGGGTCAGGACAGCCCCTTAGACCTATAACAGATGCTCTCTGTTAACCCCCCTCCCTCTCCAGAGGGGAAGAGAATAAGGGAGACTCAGCAATTAGAAAAGGAAACTAGAACAGCTTCAATGAAAATAATAATAATCAAATGGAATATGTACAAAACCAGTATTGTGCCCAGCCCCCCCGATGGCTATTATGTCACCATCACCATTGATGCTGTGGAGTCCCAGACTGGGCCCAGTGGCAGGTGGGAACTGTGTTGAGTAGGATTCTGGTACTGGATTCAGGAACACACAGACCATCATTGAAAGCAGAATGGCCAGAGTCCTTGAAGGAGGAATTGCTGACAGCTTGACCCTCATGACACCTCAGCTTTACACCAAATACGACGTATATGGGCTGGAATCCCTCGTTGGCCAGTTTGGGGTCACCTGCCCTGTCTGCCTTTCCCTGCAGGTGCCGCCTTTCACTTTCCTGCACCCCCAATGCGGTACACAATATCCAGCAGTGCCTTGGTCTGCACCCCAACCCTTGGTATTAACTCTGAACACGGGGTGTTATCACTGCCAGCAGCAGACACTGTCTGTGAGAACAGGCTGCTAACTTCAGACAGTGCAGTTAGTTAGAAGAACTGAGCTGAAAACTAAAATCACTGAACAGAATTAGTTCTGTTCTCACTCAAACCAGGACAAAGACAAACTATGTTCTCAAACACAATAGTCCCATGTTAATGTGCATGCAGGTATTTAATTAAGTCCTTCCCTGATAGGTTTTTCCCTGACTGTAGTTGAGATTAAGTCATAGGCCAAGTGACAACTTCTCGAGGGGAAGCTGGGTGGAGGAGATATATAGGTAACCCCCTAAACTGAAGATTCTGCACGTGTGACATAGGCTGTGGATGGATGAGACAAATGCAGCCTTGTTCTGCCTGTTACCAGAGGTGTCAGGGTGTGAGCCAGTGTTGGGAACCACATGACTCAGAGCTGTGCCTCAGCTACTCGTGCCTGATGACAGCTTTTCCTTGAGTGCAGATCAGCATTGCTTGTGAATATATGGCTGCTCACGTGGATCTGATTTACGCCAGATTAACTCAGTACAGGGAGTAAATGAATGATGGGTACAGACAGACAGATGCACATGTTTGCTTCTGACACGGAAAAAATTATTGCACTTTAGAAGTTTGCAACAGTGGGGGGGGGGGGGGTGTCTGGTTTTTTTTTGTTTTTTTTTTTTAATCTGGTGTATTTCTGATTGCTTGGCTTGCTTACTTTTTATGCTCAACCTAAATGCTGAGTAGCTGGAAAATATGTGGAAAAATGGATCCTTATGAGGTGTTGGGAGCTCTGAAGTAGTACGGGGAACTGTGTAAGGAACTGTGAAGAGAAGGCAGCTGTATGGGATAGGTGAAAGCAGGGCTTGGTTTTTGTTCTGCAGATTCTCTGCATATCAGAGGATTATGCTTGCTCCTTTTTTAATGCTTGATTTATTCTTTGTTACTTTATTTCTGACCACTTTTAAATCAGTTTAAGTCCTCTGCTTAGTTTTAAATTCCATATAATCAGCAGTTGGCTTCCCTCAGTCTGTATTGCCTTTTTTGGCCATTTCGGTACCGTAGAAGGAGTGGTAATGGGAAAGACTAGGGCCAGAACACGTGCCTAGCATTTTCTTGAAATACAATGGCAAAGTCTGGAGTCCAGTGGCATCCGCCCTCTCACTGCAGCCTTGCTCTGGGCTAGTTGGACACTCCTAACGATGGTCCAAAATACTGGCTGATCACCCTGACTCAAATTCACTTTTTGTAATAACTGTATACAGATTAAGAGTTGAATTTGCAGTGCTCTATCAGATCTATTGGCCAAATAAAACATAAGGTGTGTACTGGAAAGAAGGGAAAGAAGAAGTTCCAAACTTAGTGTCCATTTCTTGCACTTAAGGTTTGTTCCTAGAACAGCCATGTAAGTTCTGTGTCTGACATCTCTGTTGCTAAGAGGGATGGCGTTCCCTCATTAATACCGCCCACGGAAGTGGGAAGGAAATGTAGGCTGCTTTATTTTAAATTGGCAAATGGCCTGCTGTTTAATGGGATAGTGGACATGTTCAGATGTTGCTTTACGAATAAATTCATTTCCTGACATATGTTTTAAATTAGAGCATAGATACTTGAAAGTTTGCTTTTTTTTTTTTTTTTAATCTGTTTGATCTTATACAAATGAGAGATAGTAGAGCTGTGAGGGTACTGTCAGTATTTCCTAGTGTGCTAAATGACATCGCCTAACAGAGGAACCTATATTGGCCTGTGTAGAAAATATTTAGGGTGCTACTTTCTTTGTAGATAAGAAGTTTAATAATTATAACTCAAAAATACCTGAGGCTGAAAGGCAGGGATGAAAATCCGTATTCTACTGATGGGCATCAAGGAATTTAAGTGGGCAGCTCCTCCCCAATGGTCCCGTTGCAAAATCGACTTTGCATTTAGAAAAGCATAATTTTTATTTTTTAACTGTTTTTTAAAATCTCTTTAAAAGCAGTAGCAGCTATGACTCGTACATCCCCTCTCCTCTGCTTGCCAAACAGAAACTCTTCACTAGCAATGAATGCCTGTGTTGCAGCTTCCCTATGTTCATAGGTCATATATGTGATCAAATGGTTTGTGTCTAAAAGCACTAACACAAAGCGTGTTGGTTTTCTTTCACTAATGCATTATGCATTAATGCATAATCTTTCAGTAATGCATTTAATTACTTCAATAAAACTAGATACAGAGACAGAATTCTCCCTGGGACTTCAGTAGCCGCTGAGCTTTTACAAGTTTCCTTTGTCAGTCTTTGTATCAGAGATCTTTTTACTTTGTTGCTGGAAGATAGAGGAGTGTTTGCCTTGTGTAGCTGTCAAAAGAATCTGAAAAGTGGTAACTGGCAATCGCTTCTCTTTATCTTATGTTCTCTTCAACTGAAACACATGAAGTTTATATAATAGTCTTAGAGCAACTCTGACAAAGCTGACAGACTCGGGGGACTGTAAGTAGAAAACTGTTTCTCCGTTCAGTGACTAAGTGAATCCATTTTTCTTTCTCTACTCCAGTGAAAAAATATTGGTGCTTTAGGTAATGAAATGCTGTAGATAACATGAGAAGTGATAGATCTCTCATACATAAATTTTTGACTACTTTTGCTGTGATCTCTGTATAACAAAATGGCTTATTTTCCTTTTGTTAGGTAATTTCACAAGCAAAAGTCTGTGGAATCGCCAATGAATCTGAGACAGTCAAAAGACTTCGTTTGGCTATTGCTAATAAAGATTTTACATTCAAAGCAGGACAGTGGTAAGATCTTCTGATATTTGAGGGGAACATTGCTAGCAGAGGTCCACTATAACAAAATGTTAAAAGGATTCTGATACTTAAGCCTTAGATTAAAGTGTTAATCTACATAATATTTTATTCTTGGGTGCTCTGTCAAATAAGCTGGTATTTAGCATAATTTTAAAATAGCCACTATTAAATATGCTAATATTAATTTTATAGGGGCAAAGAATGGATATTGAAATGTTCAGCTGGATTGTTTTGGTATTTTCCTCTGGTTTATGTATATTACATTGTTTCTTCAAGAGTACTTTGAAGTACACTGCAAGCTGTCCTTACTGTCTTTACTTACTGGTTAGTTTTACAGTAGAGCTGAGATAGCTGATTTGCAAGTTTCTTAGTTTTGCTTTATAATTAATTCAGAATTGCCTGTTAACTTGTAGGGGAAAAAAATAAAAGTTTCCACTCTGAAAATTATGCCTGTTGAGGTCAAATTAATATATAAGTATAGATAAACTGGAAAATAAAAAAAAATAAAGTATTAAGCCTTTGAAATAATTAGCAGTTTGTTTAAACAACCTTACAGCTTTTTTTTTTTTTTTTCCCCAGGGAAATAGTGAATTTTAATTTTTGTCATCCTTCCTTGTTAAAATTGCTCCTGCCTAATCACTTTTTTTTTTCCTCTCTTAGACATTAATTTAAAACTGAGTAATTGCTTTTGGCATTGGACGTATTTAAATGTTCTTAAACTTTTTATTATGTTAGGCCATCTGAAAGAGGTTCTGCTAGAATCAAAGTATAGCTCCTAGAGTATTAACAGCATATGTTACTTATGTAGTGTTAAAATGCTGGCTTTTAAATTTAGAACCAGAACACAAGATGTTGATTGCAGTAATTTGTTTGTGGAGTAATTTGCTGGAGTTTTTTGCACATGTGCAGTGACTCATATTAAATTCTTGCTTGCCAGTCCTTGGAAAGTGCATTTACACTCTAAAAATGTTTTAGAAATTACCATGCTAAAAACTGAAAGCTTTAATTATAATTACTCTTTTTCATTTTTTTCTTCCTTGAAAGTATTCTAATGCTATTGTAAGGTATACAACAACTTTTCTATACATATAGCTATAAACCATGGTTGCATTTTTTTGATGAGCTTTATGAAACACCAGGCCACAATTTCCTGAGTAGAAAAGGCTAACTTGTTAGAATCAGCTGTAGTAAGATGTTACAGCCAAAGAGCGTCACTAAAATGTATACATCTTTTTAAAGTGTTCTAATTATCAACATTTCCAGAAGCAAATTTGTTTTTCAAGCTTACTGACAGATCCTGGTCTTCATCTGACTTCAAGTAACAAAGAAGATATTTGTTGCTGTTACCTGTTTTGATTTACTAAAACCTGCATTGAGATAGATGCGTGTTACAAATACTTTGAAGAAATGTCTTTCTGTTTTTGATGTTTCTGATCTCTCTCCCTCCAGCAATTGCTAATTGTTATTCTTCTCTTAAAAGATGTGGCTTAGGTAGCCTTTAAGAGGAGGGAAGTGAAAACCCACCATAAGGCCCCTGGTTTACATCTTTTGTCCCTTTCCTTGTGGGTTTATATAGGTTGGTTTGTTGTTTTCTTTTTCCCTACAACTAGACCTTTTCTCTTAAGCTGTCACAGCATTTCTTCAGGAGTCCTCTTACCTACACACAGCTGAGACAAACCATCAGAAATGCAAGCTAGTCCACTCTGATATAGGATACTATGCCCTGAAACCTTTATGATTATGTAATTGGGAGAGAGATACTAATAGAGAAAGAAATGTATGCAGTACTTCGGAAGGGTAAATAACTATATTTGATTTAGGTTTTATGGCAATGTTTGGTTTTGTATATATGTCACCTGGCAGAACAGGGTGTCCCTTATATGTCAAGCAGAACAATTTGACTTGAGTGTAAATTGTTACTTTATGACATGAATGTGGGGGGTTTTGTTAATGTAAGTAGTAAGATTATTTTCCACCAGGGGGTGGTAAAGAGCTTTAGTAGTATCTTGAGATGTTCTTTGGTACAATAAATGCTGCAATACAACAGTTGTGCTTTCTAATCTCTTAGATCCTTACTGCCAGGAAGTCTGAGTCCCATGCTTAGTGGGGCTGCAGAAGCTGAGGACAGCACAATAAGCTGCCACAGCATTTTCTGATTCTTGACCTTTCATTTGCAGTCAGATACATTTACATATCATCAAGTTTTTATGGATTTTATTTTTTTTTATCACTATGGTACTGAATAGATCACACTTTATGCATTCTTTGAGAGGAAGAGAGGGTATTTATCTTCAGAGGTTGAAGCTTTGTGGAGTGTAAATAGGCAACATTTTTTTCTTTAAAAAGTAGTGAACTATTCAGAGTGCTTCTCTCCTCAAGAATTTGTGATCTCTGTGTCAAATATAGCTTTGCTATTCAAAGAAATAGCTGTGCAGCAGAAGCCAGTCTCTATTTGTTGTTGCTTCTTTAACTAATAATGAGCCAGTCTAACTCACTTGAGTTGAATAATGATTCTCTACACTTGGCGTTGCTTACCACTGGGGTTGTTTCCGAAGTGAAGTAGAACAATTAGTTTTAAACATTAGTTTTATTTTGAAATACAGGAATTTTGTCATGAGCAGTAGAAAATAGAAGTATTTAAAGATTTATGCAACACAAAGGAGTTTAAACATTAGATCATAAACTGACTTCAACTTTTTCTGATACTATTTGGAATATCAAAGCCTTAGAATCATAGAATAGTAAGGGTTGGAAGGGACCTCTGGAGATCATCAAGTCCAACCCCCCTGCCAACTCAGGAACACCCAGGGCAGGCCGCATAGTATCAGATCCAGCCAGGTCATGAAAGCCTCTAGAGAAGGAGACTCCACAAGCTCTCGGGGCAGCCTGTTCCAGGCTCTGTCACTCTCACAGTGAAGAAGTTTTTCCTCATGTTGAGGTGGAACTTCCTGTGTTTCACCTTGCTACCATTACCTCTCATCCCATCATGGGGCACCACTGAAAGAGACTGGCTCCTTCTACTTGACACCCTCCCTTCAGCTATTTGTACACATTAAGAAGATCCCCTCTCAGTCTTCTCCTTTCCAGGCTAAACAGCCCCAGGGCTCTCAGCCTTTCCTTATGAGAGATGTTCCAGTCCCTTAATCATCTTTGTAGCTCCTACTTTTATGAAAATGAATTATAGTGCATGTATATAATGGCTTGCCTTCCATTCTCTCTAATTGCTGGGGTTGCAAAAGCTTAGCCATATGTTACCTTCTAATCTGTAGAAACCCACGTGTGGTTTCCTTTAAAAAAAAAACCAGTAACATTTATTTCAGTTCAGTTCAGTTTCCTCTCAACTAGAGATGCCTGCCACGAGAGGGCACTGCAGTTCAATAGGTAAAGCAATTCTGCTTCTAACTGATTTTTCACGAGAAATTCTTTACAGTCTGTGGTTTTATATCAGATATTTCATCATTCGAAGAAAAGAAAATGTTTAAAGTAATTTGCCTAAAATGAGTTTCCAGGTCTTTGAAAATTTGAAAGTTTGAAAATTGATGAGCCCAGCAAAGGGACCAAGAAGAGTGGGAACTACTCCACTCTACCAGATTGTATTATGGTTTTGTTTTAATATGCAAATAATTTATTTAAGAACATAGGATTCTAGTCTGTTGTGAGATGTAGCATCTAATGCTAAAAGCAGAACTGTTGAAAAACATTCTAGCTTAACAAGGTGATGATGTTTTTAGATGAAAATAATTCTAAGGAAATGGCATTACTCAAGATCAAATCCTTTTTTTGGAAAACTTACATTATGGAAATGAAGATAACTTTGCAAAGGCAGGATAATTGAAACAAAGGCAACTTATTTTTTTATAGTTATTATTTTCTATGTTTGGGGTTGTTGGCTTTTTAAAAAACTTTTGTTTCTGTTGTGTTTAGGGTTGACTTCTTTATCCCTGGAGTATCAGTCGTTGGGGGATTCTCAATATGTTCAAGCCCTGGCCTGCTAGAACGAGAAGGAATATTGGAGCTGGCAGTAAAGCACACCATTCATCCTCCTGCTCACTGGATCCACACTGAGGTAAATGATACTAACTGTGAAATTCAGCCTTTTTTATTTTTTCCTTTCAATTTATTTTTGGGGGAGGTAGGATGGGTAGTGTGTGTGATTTCTGACCACTTTTTGCTATTGACTGCAAAATTCCTGTTGACTTGTTTAACCATTTTTAATACAATGTAAGTCTTAAAAGCTTTTGTTTAGTAAGGGACTGAAATTGAATGTTTATGTGGCAATACGGTTATTGTGATCTTTTGACTTCACTGGTGCTTGGTGGACCTTCAGAGATACTGTAGTTAGTCCCTATAAGGGTTTTCACTCCTTTGGAATTAATGAACGGAAAAGTTGAAAAAGCCCTCTGTTCTAACTTGAGAACAGGCTGTGTCACACATGGCAAAGTTACATCTGATAACTTGCCATCATTCCTGGCCATTTCTGTAAATAGAAACTGGTAGTCATTGTCAGATAAATACAGATTACTAAGGGGGAGCAAAGACAGATATTTAGATCAATTTTTCTGAAATTATATAAAAAAAAAAGCATAATACTTCATAATTTCTATAGTATTCTTGAAATTATGCAATATGTGTTTAATACTGACATAACCTAAAGCTTCATTTTTGCTATATTAAAAGTAAAGGCTGACACTTTGTCGTCTTGCAGTGCTTTGTTCATCTGTTTACCCCATTTAGTTATAGTCAGAAGAGTCCAGTTTCTGCCACTGATCATATTTCATAGATATGAAAATAAGAACTTTTGTTCTTTCCAGAGCCTCCTGTGTGATTTACTGTTCTCTGCCTGGCATTTGTATTTTTCAAATGTGTCTGCAAAGTTTAAATTGACAGATTCTGCAGGGTTTACAAATAGTGCTGTTTTGTTCAGTGACCAACAGAGTTACAGTAAAAACTGATGCAAATTTACTAGAACTGAGAATATGCAGAGTGGTACTAATCTAGTAGCTACCACGTGACCAATCCACATTATTTTAATTGGAGTCATATTAAGTTATCTCCACTGGAACATAAACAAAATAACCCTTTTCAGATGTTCTATAGAACTTCCCGTGCACGTTGGCAGCAGACCCTGTAATGCCCAAGAGGTTTGTCTGCGTTTTGCATTGCCCTTTGGAGAACATAAAGCCTGATCTTCATCATTTCCCAGTCTCTGAAGACTCTTTTAGGATTTTTGATGTTTTAAATCAGTTTGCTGTTTTCTGGTTGAATTTGTAGGAAAATCTTTAGTTAGTGGGTAAGCTAGGTCAAACCTGATGCTGTGGAGAGACCTCCAGGGTATATATGGACTCTTCTAGCTAAAGAAAAGTGTATGTTTTTCCTCAGGAAAGAAGAAAAAAAATATGCAACCTTTTCAAAATTCTAGGTTGCTATATGGTGAAAAAACTCTGGTACTTCATTGTTTAGAAGTTACTTCTTTCGTTGGTACCTAAGGGTAAAGATGTTATGGGAGTAGTTAGTGCTCATTTACTCAGCATACCTGTATTTTTTAGGGGTATTTATTTTTTCATATTACTGTATATAAAGCAGTAAGTTTTGGCACAATATACGTTGTAACTTTAGGAAACTATAGCCTTTTCATTAGAAAAACATCCATGTAATGTGTTGATTGCTTCACTTTTCTGCCTAAGCCTTTTCAATGTTGTAGTTACAAACCAGGCTAAAGGACAACACTTTCTCACCACATTACTCCAGAATCATATTGTTTTTTTCTTGAATACTGACTTCCTGTTGTCACTGCCATGGCTAAAGAACTGAAATATGTGGGAGGCTGGTGGTTGAGTTTCTTCCTGTGTCCAATCTTGATAAGCTATAGCCGGTTAAGGAAGCAGATTAGACAATAATGTTTCTCCCAGAAAGTGCTTATTTCCAGAGCAGGTACCATGTTCTGTGCCCTCCTCCTGCCGCATGAACCTGGAACACTTTTGGATTCGTGCATCTCTAAACCACAGTGAAACATGGTGGGAAAGCCTGGCAATGTACATTGGAAAGGGAGGCAGAAATTAGTTTCATATAATGAATGCTGATTGTCTTACGCTATAATCAAGAGATGAGACTTTATGCAATAATTAAGAAAGGCAAGAAACTTATTTTTAATGGTCATGCTCACTACTTAAGAAACCTCTGTGGTGTGTGCACTACCTGTAGCCAAGGGCTGCCTCCTTCCTCCTGGTGGAGCTGTTGCGTGTTTGGACCTTTGGTTACTATACAGTTGTCATGATTGGAAATCCTTTTCTTTTAATTACTGTCTCCTGATATCAAAAGGGTTTTTTGAAGGGAGTGTGTTTATTCTGTGATTTAACTGCTAATTTTTCTGCAGCTTTTGTAGCTTTACTTTTTTTTTTCTTCTTCCTTTTCCACCTTTCTTGGTTTCCCTTATCCTCTTTATTTTCTTTC
>JANHFX010011100.1:200154-214740 GCA_027560015.1 Chloroceryle amazona | reverse complement strand
GCTCCATCCCTGGATGTGTTCCAGACCAGGCTGGATGGGGCTCTGAGCACCCTGCTCTAGTGGGAGGTGTCCCTGCCAATGGCAGTGGGGCTGGAACTGGATGATCTTTAAGGCCCCTTCCAATACAAGCCATTCTATGATTGTATTTTGCTGAAGTTTCCAAGCATTCCACAGCTCTTGCTGTGGATTCATGCTCCATTAAGATGTGAAGATGTGGGTTTATATCGCTGTCATGGCAATTCCTTCACACACATTATAACATTCTGTCTTTTATGGGCAACATCAGGTGATTTCATCCTGTTTCTTAACCACGTGTCTGTTATATATGAATAAGGAAGTCACTCAGGACCAGGCTCGGGCAACTGGATAGTCAGATGAGGTTCAGATTGGGGATAGCAGTTTCTAACACATTGAATTTCAACACAGAGCTCTATTTCACACCCCAAGAAGCTGGTGCAATGGTCCTTGCACCGGACCAGGTGCTTTAATAATAATAATGTAAGTATTTTGCACATTTCTAATATAGCATCTCCTAACTGAGTATCCCCGAGTGCTCTGGAAAAAATTAATTCAGTCTCACACAGATCCCTGAGGCACATGATATATTACCATGCTAGAAATAGGGACACTTAGAAAGGCTGACAATAAACACTTGAATTGGGCTGGGGTAATTGCAGCAGCAGCCCTGGCTGGTGGGAGAAGGGGAGGAAAAAATCCTTTCCCCTTCTCTGCAGGGAAAGCAACGAGTGAGCATCCATATGGAAAATGCAACTGCTTTTACATGTTTCTGGGTTGTCATAAGGGAAATGCATTTACTCCTTTGGTTTTGCTCCCTTACTCCCAAGGAGGTCAAGGGAAACCACATTTCATTGCTCCCAGCTCGTATCACTTCGGATTGCAGACGGTAGGAGCTAAACTGACGGGAGTTGCATTAAATTAGCGATGAAGTCTGTAATAGCTTTTGCACTGGGGCGATTGCGTTTCAGCACCTCTGCAGAGAAGCTGATTTTCCTTTGCTGTAAAGGAGCAATAACTGATCCGGGTTATTAAAAGCTGGTGCTGGGTCTCTGGTCCTCCATCCGCAAGCTGGGAGCCCTCAGGGAGAGCCTCGCACTTTCCCAGTGGCAGAAGAAAGTTTGGAAGCATGAACCCCAGGAAGAAGGGGACAGCCCCAAGCTCAGTATGCTGATGCAGATCCCAGCACGCCAAACTGGGGAATAGAGCAGGAAGCTGCTCAGACTACAATAAACTTGTTATTGTTTTCGAGGAAGTGGATTAATTAACTATCTATGGAATGGGATGGATAAATCAAGCATGACAGGCAACTTCCAAACCAAATGAATCCTTCAAAGACTACTTTCCAGTGACCGCAGCAAGGCAGGGTTGCTGCCTTGGGTTCCAGGTTTTCCCCTTCGGGGCTTTTTATTTCCAGGTTCTCATCAATAGGGCTTTGTATTGAACTATATAACAATGCACCAAATTGCTGCCTGATGGTGTGGATGGGCTGGCCGATGATGGGAGGATCCGGTGGATTCTCAGGGCAGAGGCTCAGCTGGGATTCCCAGTGGTGCTGCCCCACTCCCATTACATGTGTACATGCCTTGCTCAGATCTGGGGAGCTGAAGGCACCTAACGATCACCCATTAATTAACCCTTGGGGATATGCCTGTGAGCTAAGTGCTGTTAGCATCCCCCTGCTTCCCAGCCCCTGGGAGCTGGATGTTGTGCTGCCAGCAAACCGGCTTGATTTGCCCGTGGAGGAGGAGGAGGAGATGATCTCGGCAGAGTCTGTTCCAGGGGTGTATTTGTAAGAAAAGCACTTCCACACTAAATGAAGAATTAGAAAGAAGCATGTCTTATATCAAGGATTCCAGTGAATGAGCTGTGACTCATGAGTCCTGAATGAGAAACTTGCTGCCATCTGTCTCTATTTTACCACCTCGCCTGACTTCGCTCAGCCGCGCAGCAACAAGCTGCTACCGATGCGGTGGTGGCCTCAAAGGTGGTGGCATCACCCAGCACCTCCCTAACAGGATACCCCTGCCTGATATTCCCCCTTGCCTGCCATGTACAGAAGGTTTGGGAGGGATGGAAAAAGCCCTGGGAAGCTCAGGCAGATAGATGGTGTTGCCTCTGGAAGTCCCTGGCACAGGGGGGACTGCAGCATTCCTGGGGGATGATCCATGTTCTCCTTTGTCACCCATCCTTGTTCTCTTGAACCAACAGGCTGAGGTGGACCTTTGCTTCCAGATAGCCACAAAAATTAACAGAAGAATTACATCAGGAGCATTGTTTAGCAGTGGGCTTGGTAGAGTTAGGTTACTGGTTGGTCTAGATGATCTTAAAGGTCTTTTCCAACCTAAACTATTCCATGATTCTATGGTTATGCACGTACAGAATGAGTCTGAGTTAATGAAACATAACTGCAGTCTTCCAAACTAATAGAACATTCGCATTCTTCTAACTTTAGTAATTTGTCAGACTTTGGCTCTGGCTTCAATGCAAGAATAATTACTTGTTTTCATGGAGAGGAGTGTTGATTTAAAAATGCTAGCTCCGCTTTGTGAATTCAAGAGGAAACGCTTTACTTCATATCAATCAAGCTCTTTTAAGCGACGTAAGCTCATTTCACGCTCTTCTCCTTGATTTCGGTACCCTGTGTTCAGCAGCAAGAGCAAAGCACAGAAATGAAACGAAGCCTGTTTTGCAAAAATAGCTTTTGCAGAAGCCTGTGGAAGAAAGGGAAGGTTTAAAGCTAACGCCTTGCTTTGTCCTGCCTTGTTTGTCAGGAATAGGCAGGAGAGGGATGAAATGGGGAGCATCTTGTGCAGGGAGTCCAGCTGAAATGCCTCTTCCAGGTGTCCAGTGTGTTTGAGGAGGACAAGTGAGGCACCTCTAGAAGATGAGGGCTACTGAAGGTCTTGGCCATCATTTGGAAATGTTCCGCTCCCTGGGGACTTTGTGTGCCCAATCCCATACCTTTGGCACAGAATCATTGAATGTTTTGGGTGGGAAGGGCCCTTTCGAGTCCCTCTAGTCCAGCCCCCTTGCACTGAGCAGGGACATCATCAACCAGAGCAGCTTGCTCAGAGCCCTGACCAACCTCACCTGGAATGTTTCCAGGGATGGAGCTTTTACCATCTCTCTGGGCCATCTGTTCCAGGTTGGTCCCAGGAGAGGCTGGAGAACAGCTTCCAACCCACGTGGTTGCTGAAGGACAAGTGAGGACCAAGGGACAACATTGACGTTAATCATCTTATTGGCTTTAGCCTTGCATCAGGAAATACTCACTGCGTCCACCCACACTGAGGATGTCAGGAGTTGCTTTCCCCCCTAAAAGGTCTTTGAGTTATTTACTGCTGAAAAGCATCATTCTGGAGAGTGGAAAAGCCTCAGGAAGAATTACAGAAGTAACATGTACCTTCAAAAAACTACCTTATAATATATGGCTAATAAAACTGAGCGTCTGGCTTAGCAAAGCATGTGCTTAGAGGTGAGATGTGAGGAGCTCGGGATGGTGACACGTGGAAGACATTTCTGAAAGCTCTCCAAGCCAGTGGAAAATGGCATAAGACCCTGCAATTGGAAAGGCAAATTTGGACTAGGGTAAGGGGTAACGTTTTCACAGAAAAGAAAATGCATCTGGAAGTAGCCTACGGAATGCTGCAGAGGTGACTCGCTGTTCCCTGGCCGAGTGTCCGTTGTCACCCCAGTAACAGCTACTCTTCTCTAAGGTTGCATTTTGGAGAGCCAAGATAAACATCTCAATTCTTTGGATAAAAAGATTTTGCTTTTGCTAATCTATAGATTAGAGGCTGGATAGCCACAGATTAGAGGGTTGGGTTTTTTTCCCAATAAAACTCACTTTTTACACTGGAATATAGGATGTGTTTTCCCTTTTCTCGTCCTTATTTATCTCGGTGAGGTTCTAATTGCTTCTGTAAACCCTGATTCCCAGAGGGCACGTTGTTAAACTGAAAAACCTTTCCACTTCCAGACATGATGCTTGCAACGTTTCATTGTGGTTTTAAATTGCTTTCTTAGCTAGTGTTTCGGAAACTTGCCATTCTTTAAAGTGGCTTCAGTTTTGATATTCTTGTTTATTGTTCATGAAGGACAAAAAATTTCAAAAAAGAAAACAAAAGGGACTGCTTCTGCTCTTCATCTCCTTTCCCAAGACACAAAATGAGCAGCGTTCTTACTGGCTTTTGTAAATGATCACTGACTGACATCTCCTATCAATGCGCTTCCAGGAGTGACATAGCGTAAAAAATAAGAAAGGACCACAAGAAGAGCATCCCATTCAGCACGTCTCCGCGGCAGCCAGCCATGGAGCACTCAGGACCTATGCATCACTGCCTGAGAGGTAGCTCTCCTCGAGGGGAAAAATAACCCAACAACCCCCCCCCCCCCCCCCAAAAAAAACAACAAAACAAACCCAGACCCATGCTGCTGACAGAGCCTCTTGCAGAGCTGGTGTTGCTGCTTGGAGCCACCACATACACCAAGAAGAGTAAGCACAACATATAGCATGATCAGGAGCAAGCTTCATGGCAAATCATAAATAAATCAACTTAAAAAAAAAGCTTTGAGATTCTTCCACAGCTTCTGCTCCAGATGCTTTGCAAATTACAGTGAAAATTCATTAAAATCGAAAATGAAATTCCTCTTTTCTTCCCCCTCTGAAAATTAAAAAAAACCCCTGGCAATAATGTTTTTTGGTGATTTCAGATAATGACTTCACAAGGAATAAGAAAAATACTCCACTAACTGCATCAAAATTTGCTAACAGGTGTGTTGAAAGCTCCTGTGTGGTATAATGACAAAGACCTGGCACACAGAACAGTCAAGGCTATAAAATTAAAATTTTACACAGATATGTTTACATTTGCCAGCAAAGTCAGACAATCCCCTACAGTAAGAGGAAAATTTGAGCTGATGTGTTTTTTAAAAATTTTTTGTTGTTGATGTTTATTTGTTTTAATAGAGTCGAGGAATTATTTTGATGTATGCTAGATAGGACTCATAACTGCTAAGAACTCACTCTGGACTAGGAACTTGCCTGTAGCCACATTTTTGTTTAGATGAACATCACCCTTTTCCACCTGCCATTTGGATACAGTCCCTCTGTCACATACCCAGTCCTGCATAAAACATCCCAGGCCACCTGCCTGGGGTAATACTCAGTTCTAATTCAGTACAGACAACATTTCCTATCCCAAAAGCACTTCATGCTACTACAATTTTAAATGCAACACTTAATAAATGCAAAAACATTCTTCTAGATTCTTCTGCTGTATATAAAAATGCTGCTGCCCATCAGAAGACAGTAGCTGAGGTATTTTTAAAAGTAATATCTTGACTGTCAGGTACTAGCAGAGAAGCACAGCTAAATTCATGCAGCAATCATTACTAGAAATCCACACAAATTTTTGACATAATGTAGAAAGAGGCAAAATTGTTTTAAAGAGGAAACCAAATGGATAATGTTCTGTTAATGCAAATTAAATACCACCACTTCCTGGTCTTAGAAAATAATGAGTGTAAACCACTAGCCATACAAAGCTTTGAAGGATAAGGCAAATATATATTTCTGCATGATATCTGCAGTTTCTTGCTTCTAAACATGCCATTGTCACAGTCACACAAAGCTACTACACATCTATAATGTTCACGCATGGTCTGCTTTTCATGTTAATCAAATTTCACTATTTCTACTATCATAACTACCAGTTAAAGAAAACACAGAAGGACACACACACAAAAGTTTAAGAAAGCTGTTGCAACACAGCCGGCTCTCTGACCAGACATATCTGGGATAGACTGTGGTCAGTTTATTACCATCTCCACATCTGCATTTTGAATGCTATTAAGAACAAGCTCCACACCAATTCACATAGACCTAGAACACAGATTTTTCAGCCTCCATAGTGTAAGCCTTTTTTTCTTCAAGTCCTACTTACTACCTACTTATTGACTATGTCAAGGCTTTTTTTAAGCAAGAAAGGGAGAAGCAGGGGGAGAGGTCACTCTCTCCTTTCACCCACTTACAAGAAAACCAATTTATTCACTACAAGACTTTCCTGAAAAAGCTCACATAGCACTAGCAGCAACATCTGGGGGAAAAGAGCAGAGAAAGAGAGTAAAAAGACCCTGTAAAGCCAAGGATCAGGGATATTGCTAGGCTCTGTACAATGAGCAGAGGACAAATGGACCCAATGGAAATAACAGAAAGAAGCAAAGACCCCAGGAAACAGGAGAGCCCTTCTTTCTCCAGGACTGAGAGTACTGTGAAAACACAACATGGTTTTACAACAGCAGAAAACACTCCAATACCATATTTAGGCCTAGTTGGCATACCTGTTTGTAGATGAGCAGCCAAAACAAGCCTCTGTAGAATACTCTCCCCATCATACCAGTACAAGGAAAGCCTGAAAACACTAAGCTTGTTTCTGAAAGTAGAAGCAAAGCTTCAGACTCCCACCCGAATCTTCAACTGCCTCCCACCCCCCAGCCAAACCAGAACTCTGACCCCGTCTCCAGCTTTCATAGGCAGAGAGCAAGACAGGTGGTGGCCATTTGCATCAGTGGTGGCAGCAGGGAGTATTGCACCCACCTGGGTAGCACAGCTCCAGGTAATCAACAAGACTTACCCTGTGTTTGTGCTGCTTAAGAGGATGAAAATGTCAGAATATAAGAGCTTGAGAAACACACCCCAAGTACATTTAGGTTTGTGCTTTTTTTTTTTTAGCATAAAAGATATTTGGCAGTTCTCAGGTGGTTGTGCAGTGTGCATGGATGTGGCCCTTCTGCTGTCCCTTTTCCCTTTGTACCTTCATAGTTGCTGTAGAGAGTGCACCTCCATGTCCCTTTCCAGTATCTCTGAACAACACCTTTTTTGACCTTACTGAAACTATGCCTCCAGAACAACGTCCCAGAGCAAATTTCTGGTACCCAAAATGATGAGAAATAATTTATTTCCCATATTTTAAGCTGTTAACACCAATATTATAATTTTGAATATTCACTTAAACTCTAACTCATTTCTAAAATCAGACTACACATGGTAGAAATTTCCAACCATTTAAAGAGCAAAACTGAAGACAGAGCTGGAGAGCCAGTTCAACCTGATGTGGCATACAGACTATTCCTCTGAAGTGGGAGAGAAAAGAATCGAGGAAATATTCTGTCCTGTCCAGAACAGGAGGCTGAATCCTATCCTCCTGTCTTAATCCCAGAGCTCCCATATCTTTGGGCCATAACACAGACCTTTCTTTAAATCAGGAATCACATATTCCAGCATGAGACAGAAAAAAATAAATAAAATTTGCACAGCAAGCCTGTTTATGTCAGATTTCTAGATCCAGTGAGACTGTGGTGCTGTAATACAACACAAGTGCTTGAACCCTCTTGGAAAAATCCAGATTGTCATAAAGAATCAGGATGTACTATGGACCCTCAGATGCATGTTACACCAAGAAATAAAGGAATTAAACCAAAATACTTAAAAGGAAGAGAAGGACTTTGCTAAGTAATAACCAGTACATACTGTTTACTTGCAGAGAAATGAATAATATGTCAGTTTTAATTCCTACTTGGTTCATAGGAGCAGGCACTGACAGAATGCCTTTATCCAGGCTGCCTGCCAGAACACACAAGCCATATAGAATTTTTGCTCACTTGTGACCACAAACCTAGCCCCATTGCAATGTATGTTTCCTGATGCATTTGCACTGCATATTAATTCATTCGAAGCAATGCCAAAAAGTATTTTCTTTCCCACCTGTCATGTAAGACCAGTGTGGTGAACAGGTGATCTTTTTTTTCTTTTATTTGTTTGGGGTTTTTTTAAACTTTGGCTTACATTCACTTGTTTAGTTTGCAATATTTTTCTATATTTCAATAAGCCCACTGGTTTTAATGAGATTTTTAAGTCTGGTATCAGCAGGAAAAACAACAGAAAGATGTAGTGAGTCCATTTCATGAGCTACCCATTTCTGACAAAATCCCATGCATTATGCCACTTCTAAGGATGACACCTCCAGCTAAATATCAGACTACCCAAAAATTTGGCCTAAATACTGTGTATTGCTTTTAAGTACACTGAGACTAAGAAAACAACTGCTATGGTTAATGTTCCCTGGCAGTCCTTCAGCTTTTTTTTAGCTGAGTATCTCACAGTCTAAACACCAAGTCACTAGTTGTTTCCTTCAGACCTTCCCAGACATGTATTTCATAGTCCATAGGAACCCTGACTCTTCATATCATAACAATATATGTTTACAACAATCTGTTTGATCTTAACTATGCCTTTGAACTTCCTACTCTTAAGAGAGTGTTTTTGCATCCTGAAGTTGCATGAAATCTTCTAATAAATAAAATGCACAATGGTGGGTTGTTTTTTAGTGTTGTAAATAACAGTTATTAATAAATAATTTAATATTAATGTACAAAGCTGATAAGAACTTTGATACTTCTCAGAGATTTCTTGGTCTAAGAAGTGCTATACTATGTTGTGTTTTATTTCTTCCATCCCTCTAGGAGTTTATTCTAATACAGCAAGTGGTAAAGATAATTAAAAAGTACTTGCTGTAGAAAAGAGCTTTAGAGAGGAGATCTGTGGTGAACTTTTCATAGCAGAACTTTTCTTGGGCCTTGATGCCTTTTCAGCTGCTAAGAATAGGAAAGCATAGTTCAGATTTTGTCTGTTAAGATATTATTTTTCAAGTATGTGATTATCAGCAATGAATGGATGGAGTCAGCATCACGAAAGCCTGAAGAGACAGATTCTAAATAAAACTACAAATGACAATGAAATCACAATTAAGCTTAATGATAGATTGTGTAAAACTGCATGTCGAGCCAGCTTGGCTTTTTCACTGAAAAGGATTGGGGTTTTTTTTGTGAAATAAAGGAGAAAAAAAAAATATATATGTTCTTCTTGCTGAGATCAGGCTCCCATTCTGATAAATCTTAGTATGTTTTTGTTCACCTTTCTTACTTAAGGGTTAATGCTGTAGAAATGTTCACAGATAATGACACTCAAATGTGGCAGATTTTTTTCTGTCAAATTTAAATTGGTAAGTGAAAAGCTGAGGAATTATAAAACAGTTTGAGACCAATGTTTGTCCCTTCTTGGAAAGATACAGTGGACAAAAATTAGAGCAGTGCTCTGCTCTAAATGAAGAAGGTAGTCCCTGAAATCCCCTGGGAAATCTACATACCTGTAAGTGCCTTCAAAAATTGAGATAATGACACTTCTCTAGTTGGTCCAGACTAATCTCACATTACAGTTAATCAAGTGTTTCCTATTCTAATTCTTTTCTATATATATACAGTTTCTTTGTCTAAAATATTCTTGAAGGAATACTTGTCTTTGTGTAATAACAATTCCTGCGGTTTTAATTTAATGAAATAATTACTCATTCTTTGGAATCACTGTTTATTTTGTCACTGGAGAATCAGATTCTGAAAAGAATTTTTCCAAGAAAAAAATAGTGGATAAACTAGCATGGTTATAAAAAAAATGCTAGTAAAAACATCACTATCTCCATTTAACAGAGGTGAGTTTTGACAGCACTACTTGATTCAGCACTAAAAGAAATTCAAAGAAACTTCCCCTAGGTTCAGATGTCACTCACTGAAAGGATGCACTCATAAATTAGCTGAGGTTTGTTATACTTTTCCATCTTGTGGTCTGTTTTTAGGATGTGTCAAAACCACTATTTGGAAGAGAAATATTATTATGAGATAGTCCTTCACCAAGAAAAAATATATTGCTTGTCAAAACTCTTGTTATATCTTTAAAAAAAACAAACAAACCCCACAACATTTTTAAACAGAGAATGAAAAATGTATGTATAAAGTTCTCATGTAATTTTGAAATCCACAATCTCAGGAAAAGAATCAATGAAAAGCAAAATAAACAATAACCTTAAGACAACCATTGTTTTAAGTGTTCTGGTTCTTGAATTATTCACTTTACAACACATACAATTTGTAGAAATTGGTGCCACATTGTTAAATTAAATCATAAACGTGGTAAGGCAGATATATTAAATCATAATAAACTCACAGACAGAAGTGCTGAAATTCAATAGGTTACTAAAATAACCAGATGGATTTACAGATTTTCACTTTGGTAGATTTCTATCCACTGATATTGTGGATATTTCCTAGCCTAGGTTAAATTACATTTCAGCTCTAACTATTTTTTAACCAGGGTCTTAAACTTCATTTTACTCTTCTCTCTGGATAACATTTTTATATGATTTATATTAATTAAGTGTAGCTCACAGGCATCCATATTTTAGATAAAATAAGTTCATGTAAAGTTAGCAGAATTTTTTCCAGTTTTTCTACAGGACATGTGTAAGTAAACAGCTTAAAAGTAGCTATAACCATTTTTTAATGCGTATCAAGCATGGCTTATTTTATATAACTGTAGTATCTAAGCCATTTGGAGAATTAAGATACAAAGAGCCTCAAGACACCAAAAAAATACTATTTTCATTTTGCTGTCTTCCATGGGTAATGAGCTGCTTCTTTCTTCAGAAGTAATTTCTTCTTAGAAATGCAACAGGCTTGCAAACAACAACTGTAGTGACAAAGTGTATGGCTAAACAAAAAGAAAAATGCTGTAGTTAGATTTCAAGGCAAAAGAAAGAGCCATCAGTGAAATTTTTATTAACTAACATTACAATAATGGTCCACAGTGGAGTACATGGGTTCTCATCAGAGCGATAAAAGCTTGTCTGCAGAATAGAAATTCACAGGTACATTTGTAACTGTGACCTAACTGTAAATCTGGCTGCACCCCACCATCAGCTATAACCTCCTACCAGCCGTTCCCTGTCACAGAATGCAATTTTATTTTCTGATAAGAAGGGAGTCCTCTTTACTTATCTACCTTCTCACCATCCTTAGCAGCTGTCCTGAACACAGGCTGATTGTACATGAAGGAATAGCAGTGGGATGAGCAGGAGAACCAACAAGGAACGGGTTTTCTCTTAACAGCACCTACAGTCAGGTCATGGACAAAACAGCCTTGGCTGTGCTCCAATTTCAAATCTGTCCCAAGAGAATTCACACTTTTTTCTCGGTCCGTTGCCATCATCACACTTTCCTTACACAGCAGTGAACATACTCATCCGTGTGCATGGCAAAGCACGGAAAAAACTTGTAAGAGAACTAAAACATCAGTAAACATATTTTAGCCACAGAAATTATTTTGCCCTACAAACTATGTCTGAATTTTATTTTATTTATGGATACAGAGTACTGAAGAATTTGGGGTGGAAGGTTAACTGCAAGAAGTCCTTCAGTAGCCAGAGCAATACATTTGGAAACCAAAGAATGGTTAGAAGTCACAGAAAGGGATATTCCAGTTAGGGAAGGGAAAAAAGTTTGCAAAATGACAAAAAATCCCCCAGTGCTGAGACAGCTTTTGCCAGGAGAAATTTCTCTCTTGTGCAATCTCCCTTTAGGAACTCAAAAGTTAACTGGATGATGCTTTGTATGACCTGAGCAGCTTTTACACTGACCCATCTTTGCAGATCTGGTAGGACCAGATGACCTCCAATGTGCCCTTCAAGCCTAAATTTTCCAAGATTCCTTGAAAATATGCTGACCTACTGCTCACATTTAAAACAAGATCACTCTTGCTTGTATATGCAATTCCTAGAATTCCTATAAAAACTACCTACGTATATAGCCAGCATGAATTGTTGAGAACGATAATGTAGATGATTAAAAGGTATGTTCTTCTGTTAAACTGCATGTGGGCTGCTTGCAACCTAATTATTACAAATGAGTTTTATGACTGATACCAAAGCTGTTGCATTTATAACACTGCATGAACAAAACCAGAATTCTCAAGTGGATGTACTTTGGTGTTAAAGGTAAAATTCATGAGAAATATATGCATTCTTTTGTTATGAATAACTTAATCAGCCTGTCAAGTCACTTTAAAACTTATTTATGCATCACAAACAAAATCACATACCATTTCCTTTCGATTGCAACCTTAACTGGAACAGGAGATGGAGTAAAAATACTTTATAAAATAGCCTATCATATAGAAAATTACAGCTTAATATTGTATTTGATGTGTAAATCCCTGGTTGATGTGTCTTGTTTAAACACTAGTGAATTATAAGCACATCATAGACTGCAACTGGTATTACTTCTGCATGTAAAGCACCACTGACGTAAACATTTTGTTCTCATCTTGTTTTTTCCATATTCTGTTGGCACTGTGCTTCTGTATTCTGTTTGCTGAGCTTGTGCCAATGACAAGTTTTAGAAGCAAACACCACAGTGTACTTCTCAGTAAAAAGACTTCATATTTTATTTCTTAATTTAATAAATGAGCCACTGTATTTTTTCACTGTGTTACTTTTTTTTTTTTTTTTTTTTTTTTTTGTGCATTTTGCCCCTTTACTGCATGCTTAGTGTGATGGATACTGAGGAAAAACCCCTGCAGACTGAAATCATGTTTATAGACAGAGCAGTTAGAACACAATCTATCTCCTTTATATCCTTATTTTTATTATGTCCAGTAGAAATAAAAGTGATAGGAGGGAGGAAATACCATAAGCACTTTTGTTCTGTACAACCAGAGGGAGCAGGGTAATTACAGGCACCTCAAACTGAGATTGGGACTTGTTGCTCAAAAGAGATGTCCTACTACAAGGAATCGAGACTCTTGCTCTCTCCATGTAAAATAAGGTAAGTATCCAGGAAACAAACTGATTCTATGCCTAATTTCTGTTCACTCTGCCTGCTTGTACTGCAGCATAGAGATGTCAGGCAGTTGTGACTTTGCTTTGAAGTCTCAGCTCTTTAAGATATTTAAGATGAACATTCATCTTTGATATTTTAGAAATTAGACTTACAGTTGCTTCTGCTTTGAAATGTGACCTTACAGGGTCCTACCAGACTATTTTCTTAGAGAAGGTGGCTTTTTACTCCAGAATTACTTGGCCAGCTGGAGCCCTGTCTGAAGGCTGCTGCCTGCACTGCTCAGTCCAGGAGGGCAGTGCAGAGGAGCACAATGCTGTGTCCACCCTGGCCCTAACCCTCACCCTGTGACCTCAGTGGTACTTGGGGCCAGGAAACTGTGGAAAACGGAAGTCTCCAGGACAGAGGTTTTGCTAATGAGACATTAATCTAGCTGGTCTGTGTACAGCCCCGAGGTTATCCTTCATGAGCACGTGTGCAACACGTTCAGCCTGTGCTGACAGGAGAAATTTCTTGGGTCTGGACTTCAGCAAGAAATTTTATTCATTAATAAATCATATATTTTTTTATTTTTTTTTCTGTGTTATTCAAGGAACAAGGGATTTCTTTTTAGGAGTGTATTTTCTATGGTTAGTATGAAAAATTCTTTTTAAACAATGCATTGAAATGCAGATTCTTTATACAGAAAATGACTCTGTGGGAGGTTTGACTGGTAAAAAATTGGTTCCCAATGACCCATGACAAATACATGTAGTGTGATTTAAGGAGATTTGTAGAATATTTTCTGAAACCTGATATCTTTAGAAAGGATTTTTTTGTATTCATCTGTTCATGTAGTACCTGATCTGCTGTCCTGACCAGGACATAAAGCTGCTGAATCCCAGAAATCCCAAATCTTTCCTATTGCCTGGGGCAAGGACTAGCACCCTAGCAGCCAAATTACATGTCTCAACTATCCTCTCTTAGTTACTTCACTCAAGAATTGTCACTTTCCCCTACCTTGAGGACAGAAGCTATCTACATCCCCCTTCTGAGAATTTCTCTTCCACCTCTTTTTTTTTTTTTCCCCTGCCCTCCAGTCTGTCACTGGAAGTCAAATACTAAACAAACACTTCTTCTGTTCTTCTACCTACTAATTTCCAGATTTTCTAAGTAAATATCAAACTAATGCTGTTAATACATTCTTTAATATAATTTCTCCAATCCCAAGGAGCCATCTCAGCAAAGCCCTAAATATTTTTTCTTGAGTTTCAAAGCAGGACCTCCAGTGATTTGCTTCTGATTCATATCAAACTCTGATCAGAAGCCTCTCCAGTAATATTCATTCTTTTGTTGGTCTCTGCTGGTGCCTTCCCTCCTCCTCCTCAGGTCACTTGGGACAAAAGTGTTTCTTTATGTGCTGGTTGGCTCAGGTAGTAAATAAATGCATATCTGATATAAATTGTAAAGCTAATTAAAACTGTAGTGATTTACAGCAGTCAGGTTTCCAAAGAAGTGAACCTAATCATAAGTCCAGATGATGATTTCCAAATGCAATAAATGTATCTGCTAAAGAAAAGTATTTGCCCAACAACAGCAGTGGTGACAGCAGAAGGAGGTCATGCTTTACAGCCCCTCCACCAGTCTGATTACCTAGTTCTAAAAACTGTCTCTGGCCTTTCACTTACTGACTTTTGCATTATCTCTGTTAAACCTGAGCTTTCTGGGTCAGGAGTACGGGTCCCAATTCCAAAACTTATCAGTACCACTAGAGCAGCAGGTGCAGTAGAACAGCAGTAGGAGAATTGACAGAGAGAAACATTCCCTCTCCAAGAGTATCCATGCTTTGATTCTGTGTCCCCAAAC
>JANHFX010011100.1:170472-191008 GCA_027560015.1 Chloroceryle amazona | reverse complement strand
TCTATGGGACCTGATGAGATGCATCCCAGAGTCCTGAGTGAACTGGCAGATGTAGTCGCCAAGCCACTCAATAATATATGAGAAGTGCTGGCAGTCAGGTGAAGTCCCTGGGGATTGGAAGAAGGGACACGTTACACCTATCTTTAAAAACGGTAGAAAGGAGGACCCTGGGAACTACCGACCTGTCAGCCTCACCTCTGTGCTTGGGAAGATCATGGAGCAGATTCCCCTAGAAGGCCTGATAAGGCACATGGAGGACAGGGAGGTGATCAAGGATAGCCAGCATGGCTTCACTAAGGGGAAATCCTGCCTGACAAACCTCGTGGCTTTCTACGACAGAGTGACTGCTTCTGTGGACAAGGCATGACCTGTGGACGTGATCTATCTGGACTTCTTCAAGGGCTTTGACATGGTCGCCCACAACATCCTACTCACCAAGTTGGAGAGATATGGATTTGATGGGTGGACTGTTCAATGCAGGCTGGGGGAGGAGGTGATAAGAGAGCAGCCCTGCAGAAAAGGACTTGGGGGGGCTGGTAGATGAGAAGCTGGACACGAGCAGCCAGTGTGTGCTTGCAGCCCAGAAGGCCAATCGCATCCTGGCCTGCATCAAAAGAAGCGTGGCCAGCAGATGGAGAGAGGGAATTCTACCGCTCTGCTCTGCTCTGCTCAGACCTCACCTGTAATACTGCGTCCAGCTCTGGAGCCCTCAGCACAGGAAGGACATGGACCTGATGGAGCGGGTTCAGAGGAGGCCAGAAGGATGATCAGGGGACAGAACACCTCTCCTATGAGGACAGTCTGAGGGAGCTGGGATCATTCAGCCTGGAGAAGAGAAGGCTCTGGGGAGACCTAACAGCCACCTTCCAGTATCTGAAGGGAGCTTATAAAAAGCCTGGAGAGCCTGTTTACAAAGGCCTGGAGTGAAAGGACGAGGGGCAAGGGTTTTAAATTAAAAAAGAGTGGATTTAGATTAGAAATAGGAGGAAGTTCTTTACTATGAGAGTGGTAGAACACTGGAACAGGTTGCCCAGGGAGGTGGTTGAGACCCCATCCCTGGAGACATTCAAGATGGGACTTGACAGAGTTCTGAGCAACCTGCTCTGGTTGAAGATGTCACTGCTCTCAGCAGGGGGGTTGGACCAGATGACCTCTAGAGGTCCTTTCCAGACATTTCTGTTATTCTATGATTCTATGCACAGAGTTGCTAATATGCTGCTTGGCTTTGCACAGAAGCTGCACAGACCATCTGAGTTCCTGGCTCACTCCTTTCTCCCACATTTTTGTTTTGAGAGGCTGCTGGGATTACTCAGACCCAGAAGTAAAATGCATGCATTTTTCAAAGACTATACAAAGGCTGGATGTGAGCTTACCTCAAGGTGTTTGTGAAAGCATGCAGAATATATTTGGGACTGCTTTGAGGAATAATTTAATTCCATGAAGTTACTTTTTATCATGATCAAGCATATAAAAATCAGTCCATTGTGGTTTGGGTGAGTTTTTCTTGTCTGTGATATTTTCTGCTTCTCTGAATCATTTTCAGCTGTGTAATTCTCACCCACTTTCATGCATGGGGATACAACTCAATATAAAGGCTACTGTCCATTAGTTTAGCTATGTGGAGCTACGGATAAAATGCCAGTTCTGACTTAACAGAGTCTTTTACTTTATATGCTACTCAGCAGCAACAGAAGGTAGGTTATTTCAGATTCTCATGGAAACTGCTGCATCCATTTCAGTGGAAACCTCTATTTAATAAGACCTGAATCTGGATCATTTCTCTATTAATCAGGTTAGACTACTTGTTCTGCACCATTGTTCATCAGATCAAAAGACCTGTCTGTTCTGTTTTGAAGGCAGAGTGAATAATACCGAATTTTACAAAGTGTTTCTTTTTAAAATGTACGTTAAAAGCAAGTAGGTCCATACTTAAAAAAAAAAATAAAATTGATGACCTTTATCAAAGGCTACAGAATAATATGAAAGTAAAAGTAGTTTAGACATCTTAAAATGAGGTTTCAACCACAATAACCTAATGTTACGTGTCTACCTCCTTTCTCTTATGTTAGGTTGCAAGATCGTTTTCACCAAGCACATTTGGCAAATTAAAGTTCTTCCATAAGGTGATAAGGGGCAGAACTCTGCTAATAATTTTAATGCAGCTATGAAATATAGACACCAGCAATCACGCAGCCCTTACATTTTGCACAATGGTTTCTATATAATGCAAATTCTCCTTTTACATTATTCTTAAACACAAAATTTGAACCAAAAATTCTTCTTCTCCAACATTTCTTCATTCCATTTCAAAAGAAGAAATGTTATTTCAAGTCTCTTTAAAGCTCTAAAGCAGACTATTATAATGATATGCCAAATTTGATAGTATTGAGCCTACTCATAAACTAATGTAACTGTCTGTCAAAATAAGTCAAAGACATAAATATGCTTCTTTTTAAAATCATCATAAATATTGCTTAATTGTAGATGCAAATCTTAAAAACATAACTTGCTTCCAGCTGATATAACATTCACAGCTTAACTCACTCATTAAACAGAAAGATTTACTTCACTGGATGGAGGAAGATCCTTGAATTGTAAATCCCAGAGAATTTTCAAAAGTTTGATTTGTTTCTCCAGTTATGCTTTTGCCCTCTATCACTTTCAGAAGAACACAGCAAGCCTCCTACTGTAGGAGCCAACTGATGTGTCTCATTAGTTACTTCTACATCAGCATTTCCTTTCACATCACAACTATGTTGTTAATGTTAATCTCTGAATCCCCTGCCCTCATGCTGTGTAGTTTAGAAAGCAATGTCATCTCCAAACACATCAGCTGGATTAATTTTGGATGAAGCTAAATGATAGTATTTCTCCAAAGGAGGCACCTGCTGTGCCTCCACTGCTGATGGAAATTCACTTCACAGGACCAGGTAAAGATAACGCAAAATACAGTTCCTGAAATGCATCGAGAATGGATGAATTCATGCCAATGTTGGCACAGTAATCTGTACTCCTGCCTTGGGCAGGTGCTGGTACCAAAGCTTCAAAAGGTACATAAAGAGTTTCACACTGGACCTGAGAATGATCCACCCAAAGTCTCTTACTGTAGTCATGGATCTGCCTGTGAATGTGAGCACTTCCTGGCCACAGAAGTAAAAACAATCCATCAGTCCATGATGCAACTGATCCTCCTCTCTTGTCCTCTCTGCTTTTGCTAGAAATGTCAAATGGAAAACAAAAATATTGCCTTCATATTTCTAACTTAATTTCACCCTTGCAAGAGAAACCCAAAAACTTTATTTCAGGTCAAAACCAAACTCACATAAAGAAATATTCAAACAAATTATGGCAATGTTGCCAGAATATTCAAAGGTGTTTAACTGTAGTGGAAGCATCCAAACAACAGCCATAGTTTTGAAATAATGCACAAATATTTTTCCCCCAATGTAAGAAATCACTTTCTACTGCAGGCTTTTGAGTTTGACTGTTTGGGTTTGGATTATCAAAGGAAAACATTTCTGCTTCTTATGTATATATTTTAGACTTCCGCATGCCTTCTCTCCTCTTCTCTGTATGTTCCTTTCCCTTTTCATCCCTAGAACTCAGCCCAAAAGAACAAATTATTCATTATAGCATCAGACCCAAGAATGCCTGGGTGCCTTGGGGTCTGAGCGTGAAAGTTGATTGACCTCTAAGCACAAGAAGGTACAAACAGCCGCTTAAGCTCTTCTTCTTTTGGGACACTTAGAAGATTCTGCAGAGATTTCAGGGGAAAGAGGCACATCAAGGTCCTCTGAACAGTTTTAGAATTACTCTCCTGTACAAAAGCTTTGACTATCTGAGTCCTTGACTCTTCCAACAAATTTGGCTGAAATGGGCTGAGAGGAGACAAATTTCTTCAGCAGATAGAGATAAAAAAGCATACTTCACAAGAACCAGCTAAATACTTGAATACCTCTTGCTTATCTTGCCTAAAAAAACCTTTTCTTTTATAAAAATAAGAAAATCAAATACTTTCATGTTTTAAAATACTTTAGCTGGAAAGTAAGAATATTGAGAAAGTCCTCACCCTCTAATTTCCTCACTTTCCTTTTTTTTTCCTCATAAGAAATTGCCATGTAACAAAGAAAACAGCACTGCACTACCTATCTCATATAATAGGAGCACAAATGTTTAATGAATGGAAACAGACAGATTAAAAAAAAATAAGTATGTTTAAATTTTATGGACTACCTGTGAGGTAAGAATGTTCAGTGTCCTTCTGATATCATAGAATCATAGAATGGTAGGGGTTGGAAGGGACCTCTGGAGATCAGAGAGTCCAACCTCCCTGCCGATGCAGGATAACCCAGGACATGCCCCACAGGAACAGATCCAGGCCGGTCTTGAAAGTCTCTAGAGAAGGAGACTCCACAACCTTTCTGGGCAGCCTGTTCCAGGCTCTGTCACTCTCGCAGGGAAGAAGTTTTTCCTCATGTTGAGGTGGAACTTCCTGGGTTACACCTTGCTGCCATTACCTCTTGCCCTATCACAGGGCACAACTGAAAAGAGACTGGCCCTTTCTACTTGATACCCACCCTTCAGATATTTGTAAACATTAATAAGATCCCCTCTCTCTTCTCTTTTCCAGGCTAAACAGTCCCAGAGCTATCAGCCTTTCAATTTATACAATATTTACAAGAGATACTGGCTTGCATTTAATCAAACTTCTAAGTAAAATCAAAATACCCACACTTATACTAGAAAATCTTCTTTTTTTCCTGAGAATTTAGTCCAAATTACAACTTCTGTTGATACTAGGCAACCCAACAGCTTTGGAAATAGTATTAATTCTTATTTCAAGATTCAAGCAAATCTTCGACAACTGGTGCCAGAGGATTATCTAAAAATCTAAGATTCTCCTCTAAAAATCTGTTGCCCTGTTTTCTGAAGCATCTGATTATGATCTTTTGCCAGTGACAGTAGTTTGTGATAATAAAGGATGCTGAAAAGATAATCCATAGTAGCTCTCCACTCCTTCAAATTTAATTTTGCTCCTTGCAGTGGGTTCAGTAAATATAACCTTGAAAAAAATCAAAGCTATCTTTACAGAATTCCTCACCCTGCCAGTGCTGCTGGCCCAGCCAGGCTGGCCAAGACATTAATTCTTGTGAAATATTTGATATGCTCATTGGGAAATTGTATAGAATATCTCCACAGCTGTGCATGTGCTCTCTGATAATGTGCAGTCATCCTTTTGTTAACTTTGCACTATAGAAATGCAGCTATTTTTCTACCCAGAGGTCAGAGGAAAACAGGGATATATTTAACAGATGTAATGCTTATTTCCCAATATATAATCAAGATGGCTGTTATTATAATTGTCACTGACTCTCTTTAAAAGCATTTCACTCTCAGTCCCCAGCTCTGAAGTGCTGGGAGGGTAAAACTTCATTATTAATGTTGCATAAATACCACATAAACCAAGACAAGATCAGCCCTCCTGACATGCCATTTTGGGGAGCAGAAATAACAAATTCCAGGTCCTTTAACTGCCACATAAACCATAGAAGTTGTTTTATCAGAAAGGGAAGAGTGCATGAATTACCTCTTATCCTGTGTATTCTTCAACTGCATGATTTCCTCCTCTCTGGTATGTGCAATACATGGCAATTTCCCATTCTTTTCCCACTCCTTTACTTGATTAACATGAAAAAGATTTTCCTTTCCATTATTTGAGAATACTCTTTGCTTCCATAGATGAGGCTGTGATTAATGACATTGCAAGAAAGGAGAAAACCAAGAAATGTGAATCCTAAATTAATGAGATATTACAGATATTATGGATTAGAACGGTTCAGCCTTGCCAGCTAGAACAATAACAGGGAGACAATGCCTGCTTTCTTCCGCTTACTTTTGAACCATTTTTAATTAAAAGAAACAGACTGAGAGGAGAGGAAGTTTTTTCTTTTATCCCTCTCCATGAACCTGTGCTTTCAGCTTTTTGTTTTCCTTCTTCTGCTCAAGATGACATGAAGGATGTTTGCCTAGCAATGGAATCAGAGGTGACAGGAGCAAGTTCGAACTCAAAATTACCAGGTTACACTTTTTAATATGCTTCATTGTAACATCAGTCATAAGCGGCCATCCACACCACTGTTCTAACCCCCCACCCCAAACCCCTACCCCCCATAAACAAATGGCTGGTTTCACAGGTACCTCTTCCCCAGGACGTGGCCAGTGGAAAGCAGAAGCAAGCCAGCACACCATGTGTCCTGGGCAGCAGGATGCTGCCGGCTGAGCCATCCTTTAATTTGGTGAGACACATACTAGGACAGCAACCAATTTAAAACAGCTCTTCCTGACTACAACAAATGATGAAAGATAAAGCAAGCAAGAAGCAGGGTGTGTCTAAAACCACCTTGAAAAATGACAGGGGAGCAGCTTCTGATGGATGTAAGCACTAGGAAATGGCAGCGTGAATCACCTTGCGGTGGTTCTGCAGACTGAGAAACATGAAAAAAAGAATAAAATAGGTTCTTTAGAGGTGCAGAATGAACACGGATACATTGCCTGTAATTAGACACGTGGTTTTAATGTCTCATTGAACAGTAATAGTAAGTATCAGGCTAGAAAACTGGGACATTCTTTTTATCAGGCAGAGATGGACTTTTACTTCTGACTTTTTTCTTGTCTTCTCTATATTCCCCTTTTGTGAAGTGTGCTCCCTAAGACTCACCTTTTTGCTGCAGAACTGACAACAAGACTATTACTGTGGCAGGTCAAATCTATTGCATCCTGACAAACACATCCCAAGCATAACTGGCTCAAGACTTTTCGTTAAGGCTTCCAGATTTCATAGATTTAAAGAGTGAAATTCCTTGTAAAAAAAAGAAATCCAGACACACAATATGATTCCTCTCTCAAACCATTATTACAGTGAGGTTTTTTGTTTGTTTGTTGGGGTTCTTTTTTTTTTTTTTGGGCCTGCCCCCAAACACTTAAGGAAATGGAAGAAGGGAAAAAAAAAAAAAATCACAAACATCCTCTTTTTTCCTTTTTATTTCTTCACAAGACTGCTGAAAGGTGTAATTCTGCCTATGGACATTGCAACACACACGCAAGAAACACCATCTTGCAAAATATATTGCACAGATTGTTTTTGGGGCAGCTCTTTTATATTTTGTTTTAGTACAATCTGTAGCAAAATAAATCTCCAGTATATGACTAAAGCTCCTGTGTCCTGCGGTGAAATATTTGTCATGCAAATGAACTGTCTACTAGCATACTGCTATATATACACACCCATAGAAGCCTGCTCCTAGCTTTGAATGAGTAGCACTTTATGAGTTTTTAAAGCTTGGCTCTCTTGATTTCAAATGAGCTCTCCAAAGTGAAACAGAATAAAAGTGCATATATCCCAAAAGTTTTGGTGCATTTGAGGTTTAATTTTTGGAGGAGGAAAATATATTTTGAAGTGTATCCAAGACTTGTTACTAACAGTACTTACTGATAGGTCCAAGCCTGCAAAACAGGGAGGCCAGAGTACTTCTCATGAGTATCTGAGCACAGTATAGTGATGTTTTCACAGATTAAAGGTTGGCTATGAATATTTCACTGTACAAGAACCTGGAAGGGAGAGTAATAGTGCTAATAAAAAAATCATGATTAGAGAAAAACCTTCATAGAATCACAGAATGTGATTCGAGTGCTCCTGTAAGAGTTGTTGATTGAATTTGCATCCTGACAAGACTATTTTCTCCTGTGGTATCTGGTGTGTTGGTCATTCTCCTCTGAGATCACTAAGATATACTTATCATGTAAAATATTTCTAATCCCACTTTCAAAGCTGATTTTTGAGAGCTAACAATTAATCTTACCACTTGGCCTATGATTGCCTCATTGCATCTGTGTTATTACACTACTCATACTTTCTCTGCCGTGTAGCATGTGGAAGGGTTTGTGGGTGGATGTGCGGACATGACTTAAATGAATTTATTAATTAAAAATAGATTGTAAAACATAAAATAAATTTGTAACAAGTTGTATGTATCTACACTTATGTTTCAAAGTTCTTTTCCATAGTGCTTCTAGCCTCATAGAATATGGTAAATAGATGAACACTGAAAGATGTAATATACAAACCCCCTCTCCTTGGCACAGTTAATTAATCTGTCCTTACAGGCAGGTAATTGTAGGAGCAGTTGAATGTCTGATGCTTTTTTTCTTGCTATAAAAGCTATGTCCTATCTGATTCCCAAGTGAATAAACTATTCTACAAACTTAAAGAAAATGTTCTTGTTATATTAGGAGCTGAATATTCTGAAGAAGGTGTTGAACTGCCAATGACACTATTACCAACTGCTACGAGAAGAGCAATACATGTTTTTTCCTCACATACCATGATGTAGCATTCTCCTTAGGTGGCTGCATGCCAGAAGGACTAGACCTGTATCAATTGACAAAACAAATACTCTTTCTCAAATATCACTGTCCAAATTATTTTCCTTCTTTTCAGTTGTGAAAATAAAAGGTAAAACAACTTCATGAAATGAACCCAAACTCATTATTTGCATATCAGTCATTAATAAAAATAAGATCACTGAATTATTCTCTACACCTTTTCTCCGTTAATGTTCTTAATTCAGTAATTTAAATCTGGATTGGCAAAAGTTTTGCAAGATCAGGGAAATAAAGAGATTTTCTCAGTATTTTTTTTTGGTTTTGCTCTAGCAGGCTTTTCTGAATTAGTGAATTATTTTTCTTTATGTAATAATTTAAACCAGTACATTTCCTGAAGGATGTTAATTTCTTTTTTTAATGCACATTTTTTCCTAGATGAAATGATATTTGAAAGAGGGAGAAGGATATGAGGAAAGGAATGAGACAGATGTTTCATTCACTAAACAGTTTTAAAGAACACTGACTACATTATTTCCAACAAATACATTCTATCCCATTTCAGGAATAATAAGAAATTAGGTATCATGTATTATGCACGGAAAAAAGTCCATCTTCAGCCTCTTTTTTGATCACCCAGGTCCATCAGGAAACAAGAAGGCTGGAAAAGTGCAAGGAAGCACCTTCAGGGTGCACTGGAGGATGGAAATGCAGAGCAACATACAAACTGAAAAATCAGGCTTATTTCAACAGACTTTATAATATTGAGTTGGCATATGCACACCAAGGACCAGCAATGAAAAATTCATTTCTGATGCAGTACCATTTGCCCCATCAAAGACAGTCCTATGATATTAAGGTTATTATATCCTGAGAACAAGACCCAGCTGGCAGCACTAATTTAGCTGAACATGAGTCCATGTGGGAATTTCTTACAGATGGCAGTCATCTCGTCTGCACTGAAAAAGGTAAGAGCAATATAATTTCATTACTTGCAGTGAGCCTTTGCCTGTCACACCTGCAGAGCAATGACACCACAAGATGATATTTTCTTTACACGTTAGATTTTGTTCAAATTACACATAATGGTTTCACTCTGCATGAAAATAACCTAAGAAATGGGTCCATATATCGGAAGCTAAAGGCCATATATTTGTTAACTTTGTAGCTTTGTAGAAGTAATGGAAGTTTTATTATTAGCAATCACAAATGTTATCAAGATCTGTAAAGCCAATATTTAACTTAGCACTGTTCATTGATTAAGAAACATTTTTAATTAAAACTACCAAAATTCTTATCTCAGTACTGGAGATAATGCTGGGGTTCTGCACTAATAGTTTTTGACATGATACCTCAGCCAGGATGTCAGATGCTCATCCAGCACAGTCTGTGCCAAATCTCTTGTCCACGTCGAGTGACGTGAGGAATATGAATAAACGTACCTGCAGAACATGTCTTTTGTCAATGGGATGTGATCGCTGTATTGTGTTAGCACCTACTGTACAAGGATTTAATAGTGACATAATCCTTTAAACAGATACCTCAGCTGACAGTTTCACAGTAGAAAAAGACAGAAAGAAGAGAGAGGATATTATCTGATGCATAAAATTAAATCCTTCTGAACATCACATCACTTTATAGTACAGGTGAATATTTGACAAAGGCAGGTGTTTAACCAAGTGTTTCTTGATACACCAAAATGTTATATGCTTGCCATCATGTGAATCGAAAGTATTCCTATTAAGTTACAGCAACAAAGACAGACATATACATGACAAATATCCAGGTTTTAGTTAAATATTCTCCAACTGAACATAGTATAGAGCAAGCTGGTATGTTTGCAACATGCATGCATAGACACCTATGGACAACATTATACCTAGAACGTTGTTCATCTGTGTTCAGATGCACCAGTGAACTGGCAGGATTATGTAAATAAAACAGCAGCCCTGATATGAACTCCCCAACCCTTGGGAGTGGAAGAACTACCTGGTTTAGGAGCACCAACACTTCCAAATACAAGGCCTTGGTTTTAGCATTATCTAGCTTTAATTATTTGAAATGTTATATCCATTTTGGACTTCTACTTAAAAAGATTCTTGTTGTCTATTTGTAATAAAACCTTGACTTTTGGCTCTACTATCAAGTAACAAAACATAGATTTCTGGCTGTACTATTAAGGGAAGGGTGCAGGTGGATACATCTCAAGCTCCTGTCTGATTAGGGCTGATGTAAATATATGCATTTAGGAGACACTAGCAATCACAGTTCATTTATGTACTTAAATACAGACTGAACTGCTGGTTTTGCTAATTTTGGTCTATTTTTTCTTCTGACTGTGAAGTGTCCTGTATCTGTACATAGTGAGTAAGGCTTCCCTCTGCTACCCCCCCAGCTACTACATCCATGTCTGACTGATTTCAAATGAACAGTCACTTTTGTTTACTTTCATTTACTTCAGCATAGCTTGGTCACTGGGTACCAAAACATAATTCTAATCTCTTGCAATTAGCATTCATTAGAGTATGAAAATCTATAAAATTGAACTATTAATCATGATAAAGTGCAAAGAGATCACTACATCATTCCTGTAGCACAATGTTGAATGTGCTGTGGAAAAATAAAATTCTTGTTATCTTTCTTATTTTTCTGAATCAGTGTATAAAATAATTTTGGGACAGTTGTTTTACTGTGTAAATCAAGGTGAAAGCATTGAAGTAAATCTCTAACACTGTTCTACTTGAAAATAGGAAAATTTACTGAAAAAATATTTTCTGTTAGAAAACAATGTTAATGACTATCGGGAAAGTTTTGTTGGGCTGATAATTTACATGCATGTGTTACTTCAAGCATGAGTTGTTTCATGTCTTGAATTAGAACAAAAATTATGAAGTTAAACTATTAAAATAAAATCCAGTCAGTGATTTATAGGTCATTAATGTATAAAGTCTTGACTTACATAGCCATTAAGAATATTTAGGAAGAACAAATTAGTGGTCTCGGGATATGGCTAATATTTGAGGTTTGTTTAGGGTTTTTTTGAACTATTAATTTAAATAACATTTCTTGCATAGCAGTGCATTTTAATATACATTTAATCATAAGTATGCCAACTACAGCTGACTGCTTGGTCAACTTTAAAAAGGAACACTAAAAGTAAAATCAAATGGTAACTATCAAGTAAGATTGTAAACACAGACTATGCTATATTGTTTGTGACTTGGTTTTCTTTTGTGGTTTTAAGTAGAGTCCAAATGGGAATTTGTCTTCTAGACACCTTATATATAGACACTGATATAGAAAAAAGAATGCTCAAAATACATAAAATACAGACAAATAAAATAGGTATTTCTTGCTGTTATTAACTGCTATGAGATTTTTCCAGAAATTCACACATTTCAGGAGCTTCCCTTTAAGAAATGAAAACTGATTTTTTTTTTCAACAAGCAAAGAAATAGTGCTAATATTAATATGTGACTTTAAAAAGTGATATAGGATATCTTATCCTACAGTGATATATTCACATTATAGAAAGTAGTGCACTATATCATTTTACTGAAGTGCTTAGAGCAGGGAGACAGCTTTCTCAAAACCACAAAGTCAGGCAGAGACAAAGAACTCAATGTATCTTAACTTTACTGTTCTAAAGACTCAGTGAGAGCCCCTTCCCATTCATATTGAAAGAAATTCTTGTTTAAATAGAAAAGACAGTCCTTCTGACCACTTTGTAACAAATGCATCTGAACTGGGCTGCCACTGTAATTTTTGGCTTTTTATAGCCCATTGTTACTGAAAAAAACCCCCAACCTTCACAGGTTACTGTATAATGAATACCAGATAGGACAGCTTACCTCGTTCCTCTGGAATATGTATGTGAACATGTGAAGATCCATGTCCTTTCTAGACAGATGACAGGAACAGTTTCAGTGACCTTTTCAGCCCATACCTCAAATATTCCAGTTAAGGTGTGTCATATGCAAAAAAATGTTGGTTTTGACATAAATAGAAATTAGGGGCAGCTGTAGACATGACAAGCTCAAGGCTCTTGCTTAATTAAATAAGAGCAGACTGTCTTCAGCCCCGTTTATTGTGGCTGGAACTAAAATGTGCCATGTGGACCACATTTGCTTGAAACTAAATCATATTGTATTTGATAGGTAGGATTTGATGATAATTGATTATGGGATCACATGTGAAAAGCCATATATCTTTTCTGATTATTTTTGTGGCCAGAGTTTCACTTCTTTTGACACTTAACGTGGATAGGGACTCCTATAGTGGACAAAATGGGAGGTTTATCATTTAAAATATATTTATCCTGTTGAAATCAGCCCAACTATTAAGGATGGAATTGACTTTCCATGCCTAATATTCAAGTATTTATAATACTCAAAATTTTTGCTTGAATCCTAAAAACCACGACTCTATCTCCATTCCCTTAATTCTACATTTCTGTCATTGCTTCAGTGCTCAACAATTGACTAGTTGCAACAGCAGTTAGGAAAAAAAAAAAAACCACAAAAAAACCCCCCAAACAACCAAACACCTTTTATTGTTTAAGTAAGCAGATTTGAAAAGGTATTACTGAAATGTTAAGTATACATGGTTCCCCCACTGTTCTGATTTTTACAGTGGCTTTTAAGAGTAGTATTGTACTTCAACTATGTTTACACGGGTATTTTTTTATCCCCACATTAACTGCCCCCTAATTGATTGAGCTGAACTTGATTTAAAATCTAATCTGCCATAAAGGTACATGAAATAGAACAGACTGAGAAAATACTTGAGAATGGCTGTTTACAAATAAACTAATTTATAGTATGCAGTTACTGATCGGATGGAACAAGAATTCAAAACCTGGACTGTATTACAAAGCATTTCCTCAAACACCTAATTCAGATTATTGCTGGAAAGTACTAATTGGTCTATTCTAGATTAATTTACAAACATTCATAAAATAGTGAAAAATGCATGCTTTAGAAACCTGGTACATTTCATGCCTCTGGACTAAAAAGAATATGAAGATGGAAGCAAGTGATGGAAATTTTAAATGTAGATTAGTAGCACTTAGAGTTTTTTTTCTTTTTTACTAACAGACTCTTCAAACTTTTTCTCAATTCTTTCGGGTGATTTTTTATCTTCGGGTTTAGTCCACGGAGGGCTGTGCAACTTCTGTTGAAGATGAAAATAGCATCAGTGTAAGCATTGCATACATAATATGCACATACATAAGCAAATCAAAAAGTATGTTAAAAAATCCATGACAATAGTGCACACAGAGCTGTATTTCTGTTAAAATTAAGTACCAGTCAATCTACTGGAATAGAATATGATATTTGTCAACTGTGTCTAGAAAAAGATTCTAATCTCAAATGAGGGACATAGAAGGGCTTCAGAGAGTCCATCACAGAGTCACAAAGATGACTGAGTGGAGCATCTCTCTTATGAGGAAAGACTGAGGGAGCTGGGGCTCTTTAGCTTGGAGAAAAGGAGACTGAATGTTTATAAATACATAAAGGGTGAGAGCCGGGAGGATGGAGCCAGGCTTTTCTCGGTGATGCCTGATGACAGGACAAGGGGCAATGGATGGAAGCTGAGGCACAGGAATTTCCATGTAAACGTGAGGAGGAACTTTTTCCCTGTGAGGGTGACAGACACTGGAACAGGCTGCCCAGGGGGGTTGTGGAGTCTCCCTCTCTGGAGATATTCAAAACCCGCCTGGACGCGTTCCGGTGTGATCTGCTATAGGTGATCCTGTTCTGGCAGGGGGGTTGGACTGGATGATCTTTCAAGGTACCTTCTGGTCCCTGACATTCTGGGATTGTGTGATTCTCTAATAAAAGAAGTATATTTAACAATCTTTGACAGTGGAAAACCATACAAGTCTGATGTTGCTTTATAATCATGGTCATTTTTACCTTTTTCTCTTTGCCTAGCGAATGAAATGCTCAAGTGTGCAACTTGATTAAAATTTTTCAGCTGTTAACATGGCTGTAGATAGCCTCACATAACTTCAGATATATCATTTTTTGGAAAACTCTCCCTTGTCCTGTTCCCGGGGATACAGACATCACGTTATTAACTTAAGTCATTTGACTACTAAGATAGTCCAGTTCTTCAAGTATTAAAGTTTTACAAATTGTTAACAACCAGAAGCCATTTTGAGCTGATGAGATGCAATCAGGTACAGACAAAATCTGAACTGAGTAAGCAGTTCTGTTTTAAAACTATTTGCATGGAAGGCATAAATGGGCTTCATTAATTGCATGCCCTACAAGACCTTTTTAATAAAACCCTGAGAATTTACCTGAAAGCTTGTCTCCATTTCTGCTGTCTTCAAAGGAGATGTTGAGTTATTGTGATTCCCCAAGCATGTCTTGCCAACCTGTCAATACAAATATCAGAGATAACTACTTCATATTGTTTTCTTAAATATTTATATAGTCATGTTTTTCCTAAAAACACCCCAAACAAAATAAACTATTTTTTTTAGTCTAGTTGACCAAACAATATTTATTTACGTTTAAATCGCATTACCAATAGCGAAGTTTAATCCTGCAGTGATCCCATGAAACTGATAAATAATTATAATTGTCTGTTATGGGTGAGGAAATAACAACAAACAGCTGAAAACTAGCATTACAGTTAGGACTTCTCTATTACTATTCTGTCCTCTAAATTGCTAGGTCTTTTACGTATACTAATCCCTGAATGCGGATATGTATAAGGATTCCTTGAATGGTAAAGTCAGATGACCCTCAAGGTATAGAAAACATTGTTAGATCCATCACTGTCATTTCATATCAGTAATAATGTCATTTTCTTTGCCAATATGCTTTTTAGTATCAGGGAAAACAGAGTTGAGCAGTATAAATAAAACTAATTACACAGCAGACTTCTGAACCAAAGAAATCTTGTGTTATGAGTCTTACACAGAGATTTAGCCAGCACTGAAATTTCTGCTGTAATTAAATTAAAGTCCCTTCAGGAGTGGGATTAATGATGCCATAAGTGAAGAAATTAAAGTGTGAAATACAGTAAAATATTAATAATCTTTGGCCATTACTTTAAAATGTGTTCACATTGTAATTTCTCTACTTGTTTTGCTATTAAAACTGACGCATTTAAATGGAGTGAAAATAAATGAGGGATTTTTTAAGTTTTAGTGACATCAAGACTCTTTCCAACATAACAGTAGTATTGTTTATTTTTAATATAACTCTTCCTCATAAATATTACCTCCATAAGGGAAAGCATAAACCCTTACCATTGGTCTATGATAAAATAAACTATTTGTGTCTAGGACAGCAAAGGAATCATGAAAAAAAAAAAAAAGAGAATAAAAGTCTCTAAATGGTATGTTTTGAGGTATTACTTTGTTAAGAGTTCCTTAAAAAACAGAAAGTAAATCTGAATTCATCCTATAACATCTTAAATCAAAACATGATAAAAATTACCCCACTCAGCAGAGAACACTCAAACAGCCTAGCACACAAATTAAATATCAAGCAATGTTATACGTATACTTTCAGTAGAACTGACATTAGATAGGAGTTAATTAAAAAGTAAGAGATTGACAAGGGGAAAGAAAATTCATTAAATTTTTGCACTTGAGAAATTCTGACAGTCCCTTGCCTGTAACAAATTTGATCTATGAACAGATGTGACTACGAAAATGAAACATGTTATTAAGAAAACTACTTGGAGAGGAGATGCCTCCCCCCCCTCCTGCAAGCTGCTAGAAAAATGGTGGCACTGCCAAGGATTTTACAGTACTTCGGGGGGGCTTTAGTCATGTTTAAGCTACTGAAGAGCATCTGAGATTGTGCAAAGGAACTGATTAATGGTGGGGACTCTTTTTCAAATTTTTCCCACTATAGACAATAGCTAATAAAAGTTGGATTAATATTACATTATTGGGAATAACCAGGGTAACACTGAAAAAAACCCCCAAAAATCTATTGATAAAGGACTTACTCCTTTTATGAAAAAAATCATGTAACAGCCAGTGGTTTATGTTCTAGATAAAGACTAAAGATTAGGATAATAAAGAGTAGAAAATTTTAATAAAATCTTAATACTTCAAAAGCCTGAAAGTGTGGTCCTGGAAGGACTCATATTTAATATATTTACCAGTGAGCTAGTTAAAAAAATAAATTAAAATAAATAAATAAATTCAGCTTAGTCATGTTCAGAAATAATTGAGGGTTTCAGAGACTTTTAAGTGAGCAGCTTGTGGACAAATGGTCTTACAGGTAGAAAAAGGACCAGCATTTCAGTTTGTATAATGAAGAGGATAGAAATAATGCTAAAGAAATACCATTTGCAAATCTACAATGTCACAGAATCATGGAATGGTAGGGGTTGGAAGGGATCTCTCAAGATCACCTTGTACAACCCCCTTGATAAAGCAGTGTTACGTAGAGCAGTTTGTCAAGGATCATGTCCAGGGGGGTTCTGAAAGTCTCCAGAGAAGGAAACTCCACAACCTCTCTGGGCAGCGTGTTCCAGGGCTCTGGCATCCTCATGGGAAAGATTTCCTTATATTTCTTTACGCATCTCCTAATTTACTCTAAGTCTGCATGCAAAAAAAAGAAGAGAAATTGGGTAACCTATTACACCATGAAAATACATAGGAGATAGGAATCCAAATATATTAATAGAAATTTAAAAAAAATAAATATATATAGGTCAGTCATTTAAGACCTATACAAAAGAATTTTTAAAAAAGGTTGCCTTCAGAAAAGAAATGCTAACGATAAAACAGTGCTTTAAGCTCCTAATCTTTCATACTCTTTCCATAGATCAGATAACAAAGGCCATCTTGGTAGGAAAACAGCAGTGAAGATTTATGTCTGCAGCATTTCATATATGACCACTCAGGTTTTTTCTTTTTAATAACATACCGTGTGGATCACTGTTGGAGAAAGGCAGTAGAATGGGACATTTTTTTAAACAAAGCAACTCCTCCGTCTTGATGTTGTTAAAGCATATTGATTCCTTGTCACAGTGAAGCCGTGTATATCATTAACAAATAAATTACAGACTGAACAACATTGGTGACTTTCAACACGCCACCAGCAGTCAGCAGCCAGACCTGTGACCACTCACTATGGATGAGCTGCGTACGTCCATGGGCTCTTGTTTTTCCTGCTATAACTCTAAGCTGGGTTTTACACAACCTAAACTGAAACCCATGCATATACACACTCACACATATGTACAAACACATGAATATATACACACACCTGTGTCTATATATATATATACCTGCACATATATAAACACATACAAACATACACATCCTCTCTGTCATGCAGCTAAAGATCATCTCAAATAAATGGGGAAATATAAAGCCAGAATACCTTTCACAACCATGAGTGACATACAGACAAAAAAGCCCAATATTTAACTTTTTTTTCTTGCTAGTTCCCTCTGTTACGAGTGGTGGAAAGATTGTTTTGTTTGCTCTACTGTGCAAGTCTCTCTTTCTGTCAGACTCACTCCTGTGAGAGGTACGGTAATTACAAACATACAGAATGATAGCTTGACATGGTAGAAAGTAGCCAAAAGCAAAAATAATTGCTTTCAGAAAATAAAGGGGTTGAAATGTTGTCAGAGTGCTTTTTCCATTTTACAAAGATGAGATTCTAGAAGTGCCTGGGTTCCTCCAAGCTTTGAATCGAGATTTCAGCATATCAGGGATGCAAGGGTGCGCTTGACCCTGGGTATTTCCTCCACCAGAGCAGCCACTCCAGCTTCCCTGTTTGGAGACAGGAGGGTGAGGAAGGGGGGAAGAATGGGAAGGTACTGACTCTGAAAGCCTCTATGAAGGACACTTATGTTTCCAACTCATGCACAAACCCTCTAGTGCCATAGAATAGAGCACAGCACACCCTCACATCTCATAATACACCATCTTCACTCCTTGCACTACCAAGGAGGAGGAAGCCCAGAATAAAATAACCCCTCAATATGCATTTGTACAGAGGTACATACACCTGAGCCAAAACCAGCTTTCCTCAGTTCTCTCAGGAAAGATCAATGGATGATCTCCCAAAGAATGAATATATTTTAGCAAGATTGTTGCAAGGAAAGATAGTAAAATGATAAGACTATAGAATAGACAAGAATAGACTATAGAATAGACAAGAATAGACTAAAAACATTCAAGTAGAAACATAATTCAAAACATTAAAAAAAAAAGAAATGAAAGACAATAAGTCCCAGAAAAAAAGAGTTCTCAACTCAGTCTTGTTAGTTTAATGCAACTCCTTTGCCTCCTCTTACACTATTATAACAAAGCAGGCTGTAATTTACATCTTGTCAGTGACACTTCAAGGATGCTCTGGTTTTCATGCCCACTGTAACAGCACATTTCACAATATGGGCTGTTTTCCACTACTGTTGTGCAGAAATCTGTATGGAGAGGAGTGGGAACATCACACAGAGAATGAAAGAGTTTTGCCAGCAAATAATCTCTATTGGTCACAGGTAAACCTTATATCTGTGCTGGCTTCATGGGAGGGCATGGAACAGACCTGTTTCTGCAAAAATGGGCAGTTTATCCTTAACTATTGTTTTGTGTTTTCTTCTGCCTTCCTTTAAGGAGCCTGAGGTTGGCAGTTTCAAAAGGAGTGGGAAAGCAGACTAACTCTTGGTCCTGTTCAGAAGGCAAATCCCTGATATTTTGGAGACTCAGTATTTTCTCTATTCATCATCTGTAACTGCAACTGTCACATTTATAGGTTCATCAGAGGTGAAAAGGGATTCTGCTACAGATATTTTCTTCAGTTCCCAAAGACTTCTCAGTACAGTGCATTTTGTCCTAGCTTCATTAGCCTGTGCCCACAAAAGCAATCCATTTTTTCTAGACTCAGGAAGCAAACTTTCAATGCTTATAATCACAGGCCATCTTTATCCATGTACACAGTTAAGTAAATGATGACTAGTCCTTGAAGTAGCTTTATGACTCAGAGCAGTGAAACAAGACAGAAAGATTGCTCTGAAGCTTAAGCTCCTCTTTTTCCCCCTTCCATAATACTTCCTTATTTTAATAAAAATTATAATAATTTAATGTGTTTTATCTAGCCATTAGTGGCAGATCCCAGAATTTCACCCCTTAATTAATTAATTTTACAGAACAATCTCTATATTTTACATGTGGAAGCATTTTTTGCTTTGCCATTAAGCTGTTCTAATTGGTATTTCCACTATATCTGCCATATCTTGTAATTATTGGCATATTTTTAAGACAAACGTTATATTAGATGAATCACATATATGCTGTATTGTTATCATTAAACATCAAGAACAATCTAACATTTGAACACTCAGCTTCAAAAGCTCCAACACAAGCACTGAGAATTCCAAGTAATGAAAGCTAAACCTTTCGTAACATGGAAGGGAAAGGTTTCAGGAAAAAGATATTCTGGAAAACTTTATTCAAGAGTTTTTGACAGCTAGCCATACCATTTCATTGGTTTCACTGTTATTAACTCTTCTCAAATTGCCTATTTTCCTCTTAATGTCTCCTTAAAATTTATCCTGGCCAACCTTTACAGTTTTTATGACTAAAGACAACAGAAGTCTTATTATGATTTTCTTCTACCTAGCAGAGAAACAGACAAAATTTAGTCATGTTTAACGCTTGCTACTTGCTCTACATAAAGTTTAAGAAGCACAATAGTGATCTCTCTGTGTTTGTAAAATAAAATTTTCATACAGCTGCATTTTGCCTTAAGCAATGCATTTTGTATATACAAGGGGAAAGAAAAAAAAAAGTTGAGATGAGGTATATGTCTTGAAATACTGTTCTGCCTATATCAATCCAGTGTGCAGTTTGATTAACAGAGTATATATGTATAAATCCTTGTTATTAGATGTACAGCTTGATGAGTAAAGTATGCAAAATTTCAGAAATTATGGTATCCAGTTCACCTAGGGAATTCTACAGCAGAGCTGAAGAAGTTCACAGCTGGATGTACAAATTAAAAAGGTGGATCAGCCAAGAGCACATCTTGCAAATGAATATGAGCCAGCAGTGTGCCCAGGTGGCAAAGAAGGCCAATGGCATCCTAGCTTGTATTAGAAATGGTGTGACCAGCAGAAGTAGGGAGGTGATTGTCCCCCTGTACTCAGCACTGGTGAGGCCTCA
>JANHFX010011100.1:134200-155176 GCA_027560015.1 Chloroceryle amazona | reverse complement strand
AGTTTATTAAAAGAGGTCACTTGGAGAAGCACTTTTCCTTTTGAGACTTTGACATTTTTCCTCCAGTCACGCCTTAGAAGAGGTTTCCTTAGTGATTTAAGAAAAGGTAGGAATCCTAGTAGATAAAGCTTTTAAAAAATAAACTCTATTTGCCTCCAACTGTCTAAGTCTGTTCTTATAAAGACATTTATTCTTATAAAAATATACTTGACAATACAATTACCATCATTACCATAGGTCCATCAACGGAGATGAGGACTATTATTTTTCAAAAGATAGAGCAAAATAGGGTTCCATAAATAATCTGTAAACTAACTCAAAATTTTTAGTAATAAAAAAGATTCGATAGTCATTTATTACATGATTCCATTTTCTGCTGCTTCAAACATTTAATTTAAGCACCATCCATTTAACTTTTAAGGAGTGTAACAGATACAAGCTTGATACTAAAAGTTGGGATTTTTTTAATTCAAAGTCTGCTTTTCCATTACAGGAGAGCACATTACTTCAGACTATTACTTTCTCATTGACAATGAAATAACATTTAAAAAATTATTTTACATTTTATTTATTATTATTTTTACATACAATACATGTAGAATAAGGTCCATTCCAACCCAAACCATTCTACGATAAGTGAAGACATTAATTAAAAAAGAGGGTATTTGGAGTGAGACTTTGGATTATTTTTCATACACAAACTGACCTGCAGTTACCAGCCACAAGAACTGCAGTAATATATAGTTGCCAGTTCCCTGTTCAGCCCATTAGCACACTGCAAATTTCAGAGTTGAACCCTGAGGTTCAACCCAGTCCAGCTAAAACTCTGTAACAAGGAGGAGTGAGGTCAAATAGTTAATGAACTGAAGATAATTATAAAGATTGTGTCACTAAAATTTGAAGGAGAATGATCTTGGCTTATGGACTAAATAAGAGATGCCAGGTACTTTTTTTCCAATTTCCCTAGACTGTAGTCAGTTTAAAAAACCCTCCTGAACTAATTTACTATCAAGATAATGTATTGATAATGAAGACTTCTTTAAAGTAAGTAATAAAAGCAAAGAGCTTCAGCTTTCAGTTTAATGATCTCTGGTGTTAAACGTTTTCCAGCATGTAATAAAATTTTATTAAAAATTAGTCACTGAAGAAAAAAGAGATGTAGAAAATGTTCTGTGGAATCTTCCTGAGGCAACAACAAAACCATAATCAATCTGAAGCAAATTCTGGAAATAAAAGATAAAAGGAAATGTTCCCATACTCTTATGAACCATCATTAACAAAAATACAAGCCAATGCTTGGCATCTACTTGATCATAACAAGAATAAAAGTTAATAAGCCCAAACAAAGCTATTAAAAGCAGAACAGGAGAGACTTATATGAAATAGGTCATGCTAGTCATGCTTGTGCAATTAAATTACTTTTTTTCTTTCTAAAAACAAATTTCTTACTACATTAACCTTACAGATACTCATAGTACTTGGGATTTCTATGGTAAGTACCTTAGCAGAAGAAATGTATTCCTTAGTGACTGAAATTAAATTAGAAAACAATGGATAGTGTAATTTTTCAATGCTATTTTATTCTCATAAAGTTTTTGCATTAGGAAAAGTTATATGATTGTATGTCATTACTGAATATTCCAAAGTGTGGTTGACCCTGAACTTGGTAACTGCCTTTTTCTTTTTTTGATTATGGTTTTCCAATCCCAGTGCTGAATGGGATGATCTACAGGTCACTGGAACTGGAGGTGTCAGGGATATCTCATTAACTCTGGCAGAAGCAAAATTGGAGACAACAGAAGTAGAACACCACTGAGGTAGCGTAGTTCCTAAAGCTTAACAGAACACAAACCTATGGACTGCCCTTAACACTCCTGCTTTTTAATTATAACTGGCCACAGATATTATATTTTATGTTGTGCCTTTAGGTTCAACCTTTGTTTTGTCTGATAAAGTTATGATAATATACTCTATGTCTTTTTTTTTCCTTCAGTTGAGGGCATATATTTAATTTCCAAACAAATCTGAGCACACCCTGCTATGTCTGTATTGGTTTGTATTATCCTGGAGCTCACAGAGGTTTGTTCTATGTGTTTTTCACAGTTACATAGAATTTTCATTTACCATACCAGCCAACAAAATAGGCTTAGTTTTTGTTTAAAGCCTGTCACCATTTCATTTCTAACCTTCTATTTTGTGTTCTTTTTGAAACAGACCCTATAAAAAAGCTGCCTGAGATAACACTGAACCTTCTGCTCTCTGCCATCTGAATGCTCATTTTATAGGAAAATAAATGGCATAATGAAGTTTATTATTCTTGAGTTTAAGGAAGGAACAGATGTCAGAGGGAATCCTTAGCTAGACAGAATGAGAGAATAATGCAGAAAAGTAGTAAATTAGGATAAATATATGAGGAATATTTAGCAACAAAGAACAGAAGAATGAAAGAAAATAGGGAAATGGAGGAAAAAACCCAGTCAGGACACTGAAGTGCCAGTCATAAGTCATCTTTTCAGCTATGTTATGTTCAATATGGGAAGGCATGTTATTCTTCACAGTATGAAATTCATGTGTATTTACACTCTTAAAATAGTGCAGGCCACCACAAAAATACAAAAAGAACACAGGACATTTATAATGAGTGAATTAATTTGGGGAACACTTGAAACAATGTTTGCATTAGGCAAAAGCAGTATAGAGGAAACTAGTGACTATTATTTTGGTATTTGTGTCACTGTATTCCCCATCATTTGTGGTTTCGATTTTACTACCAAAAGTAGACTTCTATTTCACTTCTGACTTTGATCTGCCATTAATTTTCCACACTGTTACTAAAGGTCATATTGTTGCATTTGAAGCAGAAGTATCTTTGCACTGCACAGCCAAAGCTATTTGAATGATAGCTAATATTACTCTCTTTTTCTTCTTCTTCTTCTTTTTTTTTTTTTTTTAAAGTATACTTTTAACCTTTTCAAAACGAGGAATTAAAACAAATGGAGTAAAAATGCATTCCATCAACTCCACATAAATTCACAGGGTTGTTTGTTATGCGAAGATACAACAAGTGCAGAAAACGCCTCAATAGGAAGGCAGTACCAGTGCTCTTATTTATGGTTTATAGCAACCCAGATTTCCCACGGGAGGCAGCCCAGTAAATGTTAGTTTCCATCCAATAACAACACTCTTTAAAGTATCCAAGTCCTTAGTCACTAAACTGGAGATTAAAAAGGAAAGTGGAGTTTCAGTCCTCCTCCCCTCTTCATTTTTCTCTTTCCTCATCACCTCTGTAATGGGAATGAAGCAAGAAAATTGCTACCACAAAATCCAGATTTGAAAAATCTCAGCTAGCTTGGAAGCGTTTTCCACTGGCAAAGCACAGAATGGTAGTTGCTGCAACATTACACTGCCAAAGAAACTATATGATAGAAGTAACTGTCAACAATCCAGAAAGTCATAGACCTCCTAGCTCAGGATTAGTGATCAGCCTTTTGGTAGTGCTTGGTTTAGTTGTGTGTGCACAGAGCCCTAAATCCATTTGTAATGCTCAATGCTTTTATCACCAGTATCAGAGTTATGACAGGTAAAACAAGCTTGGTCTGAAATATTTGCCAGTTCCAATGGTAAAGTCTATATTTTACATTCTTGTATATTGTAAATATTAAATCATTTAAGAGATGTTGCAAAACTTATCTTTGACTGATGCTGCTTGAGATCAAGTGATTTTTTTTCTATTGTTCAAATGTAAGAATTTTTCATTATTACCCACTCTTCCAAATTACTGAGCTATTCAGAACAACAACTTTTTTTGCACTGATTTAGGCACTTCTATGCACTGATTTATGCTTTTTTATATCACATTGTGTAGAAAGACCAAAACACCTAATTAGGAAATCAAATTTAAAAATGAACCTTCCCAAGAAATTTGACAGCTTTCCTAATTATAAATTCTATACCATTGGTTCTTGTGTTAAATATCTCTAACAAGCAGTCAGGTATTATGGTTACCATTTATGAAAGGAAATATACAACGTACTTATTTACACTTTTTCATTATTTTTTTTTTAAAGCAGGAAGCAGCCCAATCCCAGGGCTGGTTGTCCCCACGTGCTGCAGGTATCGATCACTGTACGATGGGCCCTTCAACTGATTTAAAATAAGTTTTACTTTTTTTACAAAGCAATTTTTAGGCTGCATGAGACTATCATTGAAATAATATGTTAACTAGACAAATAATCATTTATTTCCTGAAGGTGAAACTGCTGATCAGACATGACAAGATGCATAAGTGCTGTTCATCTGAATGGCCCATTTTTACATACAAAAACATATTTAAGTACTTACATTTATATAAACCTAAAAATAGAAGCCTGCTATATCAAAATGTTTATGCAAATCTAATAAAGCAAAAAGAAAGCCATATATCTGTAGTTACTTGGTTTATAAGAGGAAGAAAATGCCAAGGAGAAGATACATAAGAAGGGATGTCATCATAAAAAAAGCCTTTCATAAAACAGCTCAAGTGCAGAGGGTATAATTATGGACTAACTATGATTCTTTGACAATCTATTTGACAATAGTGGATTTCAGTGGGTTTATAATCACAGATGATGCACAGCTTTATAATAATGAAGTGTCAGTGTGTGGAAGAAGATGACTGCAAACCATTATTTTCTCCAATATTTTCACGGCATGTGCCAAATGCAGAGAAATGTGAGCAATGTCTATTAAAGATGCAGTTTAATTTATTCAAGCACATTTCTATACAGAGAACTAAACCATGGTTCTCAAAAGACTGGAGCATGGAAATACTGATACATTTTACAAATGGAAACATTAAACAAAATCTATATGATCCCAGAAAGAAGGAAGAGTGCTCTGTATTGCACTCGTATATCAGAAATCGAATTCTTATCTCTACACCTCTTTCATCACACTAAAGTAATACCTGTAAAACCAAGAAGACTTCAAATGCTTCAAAGGATCTGACCCTAAACCAAATTTTAAACACAGCCACAGTGGCTTGGCTTTCAGCACACCTAATGCTCATGACAGAGGCACGGAGAGAAGCACAGAGAAAACAAGACAGACAATTCTACAGCCACAGTAATTAGGAAAAATGTGCTCCTTAGATCCCAGAGCAAAGCTCAGTCTGCGTGACCTAAAGAAGAGTTGTCCACTCTCCTGCAGAACATAGAACCCGTGATCTTAATCTTAATGAACACTAATATCCCCATGTGCTGCTATTAACTTATACAATGGTTTGTTTCCAGAATGAATATTTTTGGGGAATTAAGGTTTCTTCCTCCAAAACAGTTAAGGAACCAACAATTATTAACTGTAAGAGCAGCAAGGTTTTATAATTGTATTTTTTATAATTATATTTCGCTTTCTGAAATTATATTTCAATTTTAATTACATACAGAAATAATTACTAATTTTTGGCTTCAGTCTCTATACTAATAGTGGATATCAACAGCTGCAGTATAGAAATTACAAATTAGCTATGAGTTAGCAGTTCCTTTTTATATTAGGGTTTTGGTATTTAAGAAGGGCATTACAGTGTCCTTCAGTCATTCTTCTGTAAACCTTCCTTTTTAATTGAAAAAAGAGATTTCTTCTAGATCTATTGAATCAGTTGAGTGCATGATCAAAAGGCAATCCTGGAGTTGAAAAATATCAGGACAGTTGTTAATCACTGAAAATTTAAAATGTATTAAAATGCTCGAATCTACTGAATCAAAACACTTTTAATCACAGTTTTGTTTTGTTTTATCCTAAACTGCCCTTTCCATCCAGCATGATTGAAATATTTCCTATGGTCTATTATCAATTACACAGATCCCCTTTGGTAAATTTGATTTGAGTGCCCAAGACTATTTTCTGGTTTTCTATCAGTCTTTTCATTAAAAAACCATGATAAGCAAAAACTGCCTTACTGTTTAGTGCTATATTACCAGAAACTCACTATCAGTGCCTGATAGGTAAATAATCCTATGAATTAGCATCCTTATTTATTTTAGATGGAAATCCATCTTCCTTGTAGATTTGTTATGCAGATATAGTCCATTTACCAAGTGATAGAATTTTGATCCTCACCAAAAAAAAATAGCTACTTCCCAACATTAAAAAAAAGTTTATTGACATCAGAAACAGGCTTAGAATTTTCCTCAACATTTATCCTAATCTTTCAATGAATTTAGAAAACATCCTTAGGATTTTTAAAAAAAAAAAGAGAGAAAGTATACCTTGGTGCTTGTCACTTGAAATGGAACTTTTGAGCCCTTTGTAACTGGAGATGTCAGCTTCTCAGGTGGTTTTGAGCGGATTAGGTTTGTAGCAGGAGGCTGATTGTGCAGCACAGAAGACAGGCAAAGCTGCACGGTCTCCTTCAAGGCTTTCAGCTGTGACTCCTGGGGAAAAAAAAGGAATTATCAGCTCTCTAAGATGTGTTATTACAAACAGAATTGCTTGCTTTCTCTCTCTGCATTAAACCAACAATTTATGAGAAGTTACTGCTTTTTCTTATTAGTGGAAGAAATTAAAGCTGTTTAAAGCAGATTTCTTTATATGATTAGGTTACCATGTATTACACATCCCACAGCTGAGAAGTCATTCCAGTCTACCTTTTCCATCATGAAGTTTTATCCACATTATTTCAAATAATTACAAAATAATTTTTTATCTGAAAATAAACAAAAATACAATCTACCAAATATCATACAGTGCCCAGATTTTCATATATAATAGCTACAGAGGAGTAAATGTCCACAAATATTGTAAAGATGCAGAGTTGATATAGAATTTTGCTTATAGCATTGAGAATAATTTGCCTTTTTCCACAGGTTATGATGATTGATTTTCATCTGACAAAGATGGCTTCCCTCATGAGCATATAATGCTGCTGCAGTGTATACTAAATAATCCATACGTCTTTTTATGTGTTAAGAACATAATTGTGCAGACCCATTACTGTCCATCAAGCTGAATTAAAAGTTTTAAGTGTTAAACTGCCTGCAACACGTGTTACACAACAGCTATTTTACTCACAGAAATAGGGATAGATGCATTAATGAAAACAGCAGTCTATCATTAAAACAAACTGATACAGTAAAGACAGTGAGATAACTATGGCACTGAGAAAATCTCATTTTAAACCTTTATTGCACCACAGCAAGACACTTAGAGTAAATTACTACATACTGAGTTAACATCCTTATATTCATTCCAAAGGGAGTTAGGTAGCATTTGGCCTTAAAAAAAATAAATAAAATCTTGCTCTTATTCTTTACTCAAAGAATGCACCTATAAATACAGGTTACATCAACACATTCTAGCTTTAAAAGATTTTTTTGAAGATACATAAACCAAGGTATAACATGGCAAAAGTTGATGGAAAATAAAAGTAACATTACATATTAGATACTATATATTTGTAATATTACATATACAACCTAAAACTATTTCACAGTTATACAAATCCTAAACGATGGCATTTGGCATACACCACCTTCGTTTCACTTATCTGCTAAACAAGTACTTTTTAGAACCCAAAAAATATTCCATCTTTTACATTGGATAAATTTCCCTCATCTGGAACCAGGAAATATTTCTCATAATGGAAAATCAAAATGCTTCTTTAAAAATAAAGGAAAAAAAAATATAGTAGGATAGATTTAAATGGTAGGATGAAAGACAACCATAAAAAGACTATTAATGCACAGCACACTAAGGAGAATTAAGAAATTGGAGATAGACTAGAGTGTGGTTTGTTTGCAAACAGACAAAATGGAATGTCTTTCCCTTAAGATGTGTGCAGTGAGGAGAAAGGCTAGATTATCACACCAGAGAGGACAGCACTTTGTATGTATTATAATCATAGAATTACTTATTAAAATGTACAAACCTTGAGTTAGACTGATACGTTTCTGACCTAATGTCAGTTTAAAAAGGAAAGGAATACTTCATCCATTTGATTCAGGGATCTTTTAATTTCTAATTGACAACAGAAGATCTTCACATACTTCTTTTCATGTAGTAGGCATTTTCCCCTACCTTTTCAAGAAGTGACTGCTCAGAGAAAATAAATCACCATCTGACATAGTCAAAATAAGCTCAGACACCAAACTGGCAGATGTAGCAGACTGTCTAATATTGCCTGAAGATACGGACTCAGCCATTATAGCACTATCTGACTTCAGTGCTCCCTGCAAATCACAGGGAACTGGAAACACAGTCCTCTCATCCGGAAAACCCTCTGGATAATTTCTCATTCTCTCATGTCCCACCCCTGCCATCCAGTGATTGCTTTGCCTTGGCCACATCCAGCTATTTTGCCATTCCAAAGGTAAAAGCAGAGGAGCTCATTTTGCTTTCATCCTGTGGGTAGCAAAATTCAATTTAGACTTTGTTGACAGGAGATGTATAAATGGGCAGCATAAGAGCACATCTAAAGGGAACACAAATGGAACCAGGGATGTCATTTAACAAAGTTCTCGATAACCTTGCATAGATGTGATTGTGGTCAAAACGGTCTGCTTGCTGGTTAAAATACTGCCAATATATGAAACATGTCTTCAGACTTCCCAGAACTGTTTATACTCTTGTCATATCGTTGGATTAATATAGAATAATTTGGGTTGTGGTAATTTAAAATTTGACAGTCTTCCAAGGCTCCATCACGGGAACTAGAAAAGTGCTGTAGTGTAAATAGACTTATGAGAGACGGTAAGTCCGCTGTCAGCACAAACTAATATTTAATAGAAAAGTCTGATACTGCCCCAAAGGAAAATTACAAATTAATGCTTATTTATAGACACAGTTTGAGATTCAATCACTCCACTACTCATTTCAAATACAATTCATGTTCCAAAAATGCACACTGCTCTAGATATTGCTTGTATTCTTCTATCTAAAACTGTATGTGCTAACATTGTCAAAACAGTTAAGGCTAAGCCTTCACTGAAGACATGGATGGACCATTGGCTATCTCCAACTTTTTTCAGTCCATAGTTCATAGAAAAGCTCTTAACCAGGGTAAAAGTTACCTGCAAGTTAAATGGTCATTACTCTGGGGTTAGAACTAGTCAAACTTAGGTATTTCCAGTCTCATAAAACTGTCTCTCAATTCTCACTGGCATTAATTTTTCCTTCATTTGAACTGCTTTTTTTCACTCCTGCTTGCCCTTCCCAACAGCACTTCCACAGCGTGTAAGCAATCACACCATTCGAAGATTCTCTTAGTGATGATTTGCAAGAAGATGACATTGTGACATTGAGCTTCTGGTAAGCCTACGGGACCATAACTGAGCCCTAAATTAAAATTCTATAATATTTAATAGGAAAGAAACAGAGGGTCAGAGAAGTCAGTTGGGTGTGCTGCAAATCCCATTTTAATTTGTAGTCAGAATCCCTTAATAGCATTCTCATTAAAAGTTCCTGATGTCAAATGTTCTTTGCTTTCTCCTTCACAACTGTCTGCATTATAATGAATAACTGCATTTAGAAGGTATTTACAGTAAGGATTGCTCTCTTGCCATTGCCATGGGTACATTGGTACTAGTGGGAGACCACATCTGTGAGCGTAATACAAAGAAGGAACATGCTTCATTTTTAAATTAGAATGTGGAGCAGTTCAGTTCAGCATCCTAACAAGAAACACAGGATGTATCACCATATGTACACAGAGTTTATTTCAGTATGTAAGCAGTGAGCATTGTCCACACAGATGACATTTTGTAATGTGGGATGTAAATCTTCACTGAAGAGGATGATTTCAGAGACTGCAATATTGAAGATTAAGGGAAAATGGTTTTACTGCAAGAAGCATACTTTTTTGCGTAATGGAACCTGAAAATACTGCAAAAACCAAATAGTGCCTTGAAGTGTATTGACAGTCTATTGTTTTGGTTTTTTTTCCGATAAACTGCTTCTCTGTTGCATGATATTTTCTTCCTAGCTACCCTAAATCTAGAATAATGATCCTCTGTTGCATAGCTGACAGGAGTGAATGTGTTCTGCTGAGCCCCTTTGTGGGATTCCCTATACGACATGAGTCACTGCTCACGGAAGAGCTAGCTCTGTCACATCAGTCCCACCCTAAGAAGACATTGACTTATTTCTATACTGCATCCCCTTGGAAACTCTGACTAAACCTCAGATAAAAATTTTACTGGTTACAGGCACATTCTTGTTAGTGCACTTTTGAACATAAAGAATTGTAGCATTTGGCTTTCTGTGGGTTTTTGAGATGTTTCCAATTTGATTACCCTCCCCTTAAATAGCTTTGCTGTTGTGCTTAACTTTATGCATCATAATTAGTTCCACTGATTTCAGTAACAACTTCCAGGTACATGAAATTAAGTATGCATCTAAATCATTGCAGGACTTTCATTTGTTTTTGTCAAATTACACTGAAACGCTTATAGCTGATAAACATGCTTACATTACACTCCACTTCTTACTTTGTCAAGGGCTGCCTTTTCCAATTCATCTTTTGCAACTGCTAGTTTTTGCTCCAGATCTGTTAGCTGTTGTGCCTGTGGGAATAAAGAAGAAAAAGCTGATGCAATCTACAATGATTTTTTTTTTCCCATATTTTTTCAGTCAGTGCCAGTGAGAGAGTAAAGGATATAAATTGTACAAGTAATATAAATGAATTAGGTCAGAATTGCTTGCAAAAAGACCAAGCCTCAAGGGATTTTCTTTTGTTTGGTTGGAGTTTTTTCCTTCCCTGAGAAAAAAACATATTTTTATGTGGAACTGGGCTCAATCTGCTCTATTTATGTGAATGCAGGCTTACTCTAATTTCCATGTCAGTAGTAAAAGTAATTCCGTGCTGTGAAGTATTGCGAATTGACAACTTGGTCTCTGTTTTAGGACAATGACTATACTTCCAACAAGCCTGTAGCCCTCAGCAGATACCTCAAGTGATGTTTATCAGCATTAATCATAGGATATACTGGCTGAAAATATGATAAAAGCCTGGAGTTTTCAGTTCCCTGATCAAGCAAATAACTAGTTGCATTTTAAAACAGGATTAGTCATCTATCTATGGTTTTATCAGAGCAGCCACAGTTTCATTAGTCAAAACCATGTACAATTATTGTTTCAAAGCAGAAGTTACCTGTGGGGAGGTATCTTGTCTAAGCAGTCTAATTTCCACTGCATTATGGCCCTTACAACTGATACCAGTTCACTATTGCACACACACAGCACAGATCATATCCATTTCATTAGCATCTGCAAAATTTCACTGCACTTATCGCTGACATTAGACAAAAAATTACTAACATAGTGCAATTTTTCTAGAGTTCAGTAACATTTACATTTATTATTAAATATTCTACATAATATTACTCACAATAAGTGTGGTCCTAGACAATGTTTGAAAGACTGAACATTAAGCTTAGCTTTATCTAACATAGACAGTTCTCATTAGATACTACAACTAGACCAAGTAATTTCTCACACCATTATAATTTTAATTATTGCTACATATAAAACTATTTTTCAAGTAGTTATACAAATTAATGTTTTCAATTAATGAGAAGCAAGATTTGAAAAAATAAAAGAACAAACCCACACCCAGTAAATATACAATTAAATAATTTGAATTGATATTGAAAAGGAAATGATACAAAGTAACATTTACATTGTAAATGATGGTGTGTGTTACTAAAGGATTAAATCACACCAAAGATGATGGATTGCCACACGGTGCAGGCCAGACAACTACACAATTCCTCCATTCAGCACCATCTGTGTTGTAATTCAAATCAGTGAAATACTAAAGCTCAAGTTCTGAATTTCAGGGTGTCTGCTTTCCTTCAACAGATGCATTATGTATGCTGCTGAAATAATGGGCAGGTGACACAAAGCAGGTAATGGTGGCTACAGGTGACTGATGCTTCTTCCTTTGCAGGGGAATGTCTGGTGTTACATAAGGTTTGTGAAAAACAAAAGAAAACAAAATAGCAGATATTTCTGAAATTGTGTTATAGCATTATGTGTCTCTTTGGTGCATTGATCTCTTTTCAGTATGGTGAGAAGCAAATGACTCCTTAAAAGTACAGTAATAAAGGCAGCTATTGTACTCTTAGATCACATTAATACTATATTAACTCAAATACTTTAGTTAATTACAGTGAAATAAAACTTACCTTAAAAATCAAATCCTTTTTCCCATAGCGTAGCTCTTTCAGCTGGGCTTGGATCTTTTTTGACTGAAAGCGAGAACAATAAAACCAGGTTGGGGGTATTTTCAGTATTTACTTTTACGATCAGAAAAAAAGGTAACAAGTTCGGACAACAGCAGAAACTAGATCAGCTTTACAATGCAGAAAAATAACCAAAATCAATGTCAATTGCTTTTCCAGGGTCGCATGTCTAAACCAGACAAAAACATCAAGGAAAATGTGAAATGTCACTCCCCCGAAGCACATACATGAGATAGTACTGCTACAAACAGCTGCTTGACTTATAGATTTGGACATCAGTTGTTATTAATACTTTTCATGAAGCATAAAGGTATCACCTTCAATGTATAAAGTCTGCTTTTTCTCAGAGGGGAAAAAGGTGCCATAGCATTGCACAGGTTTTTCATCATAATGACCAGGAAGTCCCAGGTGGTATCTGAATGAACTAGGTTCTCAGTTCGTGACCATGTCCTCTGAAATAGGTAGAGTTATGCTGATTTATATCAGCTTCGGCTAATAGATATTTTAAATATTATTAAATTTATCCTTGAAATAATTTAAGTAATGGTCTATACATTCTTTTATTTATTTAAACAAACTATAACACAATTTTTACTCATAATGGATCCAACTATCCAAGGAACATTATTTCACCCTTTACCTATGACTCCTGTCAAAATAAAATTTTTTTGGGGTCATAAAATCCACAGTCTCAACTGATATTCAATAACTCTTCTTGGATAGATTAATGACAAATTTTTACAACTCCTTGGAATGGATTAGAAGCCTATTCTACATTTCCTCACACCAGACATCATATTAGAGGTGGTAGTATATCATATAATTGAAGATTTTAGGAAGATTTTATGTCTTTCCAATTGGTGCAAATTCAGTGACAGAATTTTGGGACGTATGAATGAAATTCAATATAAAGTTAAGATTTTATCTAAAATTAGTGTTGGGACATCAGCCACAGACTTCTGTTCAGGTTAGGGTTAGAGTTTGAGTTCAGAGTCACAAAGCTTTCAGCACAAGGGACACTGGGGCTGCAAATGATGTACCCAGGGGAGCACAGCACTGAATCAACACTGCTCCCTCCACACCTTCCTCTCTCAAATGGGCCACCCATCACACTGGGACATCAGCCACAGTCTGCCATTAGGATTAGGGCTCAAGTTCAGAGAGCCACAAAGCCTCCAGCTCCAGGGACACTGGGTTTGCAGAAGGCATGCCAAGGACGAGTATTTTAGAACCTGCTTTAAATATTTAAGAAGTAAGACACGATTGAATTTGTATTGTTATTGTATTCCGTAAATCTGAAACAAATAGCCAAGATCAGTTCAGTTCCATTCTTTCTTTTGTATATCTGCTACGCAGTAGAACATGCCAATAGCACTATCCTCTGACCTGGACGATGCAAATCAGTACTGCTACGTAATGCACTCCTCATCAACTAAAGTCCAGTGAGAAAACCTTAGACCAATTAAAGTTGGTTGAGAGTTGCACTTAAGAAAATATACAGTCTCTGTGACATACAAGACATCCAAAATGGCTATAGAGGAATCTAAGCTATAATTCAGCTATTACTCATTTGATAAATCACAAACCTGTGACAAAATTAAATTTTTTCAGTGTGCAATTTAAGTGATTCAAAAGCACATGTATGGCCTGTATTTCTTTGTGATTAAATTTAGTGTTTCTGTGCTTCTAGGGGGAGGACTTATAAAACAAACACCTTTTAGAGAAGCCAACCAAGTAAGACACAAGTCATTAGACACAAGTTGATAGCAATCTCTAAAGCACAGCACAGCATCTGGGACTATCTTCCTGACATGTTCCCCTTTCCATGTCCTGGACAACTGTGCCTTCCTCTCTCCAGGGCTCTGAATTCTCAGAGACAAAAACCCAGCCATGTAAACCATGCAGGGCCACAAGCATGCTCCCACCTATGCAACTGGAGAAGAAAGAATCACATGGCTCACTAAAACTGTTTGCATGGAGCCTGAGAGCAGAATGACGTGGGAGCTTCCTGGTAGGCAATTCTACCCGCATTGGGTATTTGTTCTAATAACTAAAAGGATACTGATTTCACACAGTTGTTATGCTTGGTGAGTATAGTGATTAATCAAAGAATAGAAAATATGCCACATTTCTCTGTCTGACACAACCTAACTGGCAAAACAACAACAAAAATAGGATGCTTCTGTAGCATATTTGTGTGTTCTAATGACACGAACCCACTTAAACAGACAAATTTGACAGGAAATAAGTCCTTAAGGTTTAAAATACACTCACTATCTGCTGACTTGACTGTTAGCTTAGGTTTGGTTTTCTGAAATTCTCTGACAGTCGGGCTTGTCACACTACAATTAAATTAATTTAATCTTTGGGTTTGCCTTTAGATTTATAGAAATTTATGTTGCAAATATCGAAGGAGACATAATCATGGAAAAGATCTTCAAGTTAATTACCAAACATTCAAGATGTTATGCAGATAGAAAAAATTAACTTGAAAAAGAGGAGAAAACAGAAAGCTATGATGCACACACTGCCAATTTTTCAAGCAGCAAACATAGGAAGAAAATATATTTGTATTCACACAATGTGGCAGGTTTGAAAGCAACAATGGTGATACAGAAAGAAAACACAGATTTTTGACAAGCAAGAAAAAATTACCCCAAAACCCTATTATTTTCGACCATTGAGGATTTCACAGAAACCGTGGTTGCAGAACTTCAGTAGGCTAAATATAACCAAAAAATCACTACTTTGACCTCTTAAGGTTTGACTTCTAAGTTAAAAGATAGAGTCTTAATAAGGAAAACACGTTTGACCATAATTATGAAAATTTCAGTGAAGAAGAAAAGCGCAAAGGTGTGATGACTTCCACAGAAATTATATATGCAAAAAAACCATGACTGAAAACATGTAAGCGAGTAAACCACATTCATATACAGTAACATTGTCTTTCCTTAAAAGTGAAATAGCTAAAAGAATGCAGTTACTTCTATATTTATGTATTTGAAAACAAAATAGCCCTTTTTTATCATTGACTATCTTTGCTAACACACTCTTCAGTAGAGAAGAATTTTCTTTCCCTCTATTTCATAAAGTGATCCCTTTTTTCTTGAAAAAATGAAACGAACTAGGAATCAATAATAACAAATCTTTCCTGTCTCTATAATTAAAAACCAAACAAACAAACACACACACACAAAAAAAACAAAAAAAACCAAAAAACAACAAAGAAAGAAATTTGGCTATTCATGTCTTAGTGTTTTATATATGCTATAGAGGTATAATATACACCTAAGATAGATAAACTTTTCATGAACATGCCCAAACTTTATTTTATTTGTCTAAAACTTGATTCTGCAGCTTACTTTCTAATATATTTGAGTTGCTTCTAGTGAAGTCACATAAAGAGATGAGAGTGTTTTAGGAACACTCACAATACATGTGTACAAGCTTCGTTTGGGTATGTTAGATTGAGAATAGTGAGAAACCTTACTTACCTCTTCTGCATGAATACCACAAAGCTTGTTTCCAGATAAGAGCTTGTTTTTGAGGCTTTTGTTCTGAGAGGGGAAAGAAAAATTACGGAAAGTTACTGAAATATTAAGGGATCCTTTAAGTTTTTGAACATATTGGTTTTATTTTATAAATGGGTATCATCCTCAAGTCACCAAAGACACAGATAAGAACACAAGTTAAATGCATCATGGCACAATATCCTCTCATGGAATTCTAAATGGCTATGACCTTGCATTCAAATCTGCTGTCACAGAAACAAGACTACACATGGAAAAATTCAAACATTCTAGCAACTGAAAGCAATGTATATTATCCAATCTACATTGGATATGCTGAGGAAAAGAGGAAAGAAAAAAACCTCCTAATCCTCACCTGTTGTCAACTGCTTAGCTCAATATTATTTTCAGTAAAGCATTATAACAATGCCAAAGATCTCAACACTCAACCACGATAATCGAATTAATGAGGGTTTTAGCTGTATTTCATAATTTGAGACACCAAGTAATCAAAAACTTTAGAAGGTTAGCTAACTGACAGCATTGTGCCAACTCAATATTCTCTTTCATGTCAGAGTTTTAAATGTATTTCTTCTCACTTTCAAGGAAAATAATAAACCTTGATAAAATGAATTTGCAACAATCTGGTAATTCTTTCTGCACTCACATAATCCCATAATTGACAGTCAAGGGTAAAGATTTCTCTCCCGTGCAGACATCTTTCAAAACTGTTCAGAAACATATATTTGATAAGCGGATCTTCAAGTGCAGGACATGACATGCTTGCACTAAAAAGAACACCAAAACAAACTAATCGTGTGCTAACAAACTGTAAATATATGTACAGAAACCTATATCACCAGAGTCATAATTTTCTATAGCAGAATGTAAAGTATACCAGTAAAAACATGTGAACATTAACAGATTAACAGTGCCCTGATAAAGATTCTGAATTAAATGTTGCAAAATGAAGAGATCGATCAGGTACATATTCTGTAAATTTGCTAGAAAGGGGATATTCATAATTAGATTAATTAATCAATGAAATTTTTAGGCTACAAATGGTTATTGAGTCAGGACAAAAATTCTGATTCCTAAGTCTTAGATAACGTTTCAAGATGTTACTTCTTATTTTCCTGTTAGGCATACTTCACAGAACAACAACAAATAAGTTTAACTAGAACTTTACTGGAAATATTTATTTTTTTACTGGAAATATTTAATTTTTTATGAAGTACTTTAATGGAAGGGACTGGAGGGAAAGTCTTATGAGGAGAGGCTGAAGGAGCTGGAATTGTTCAGCCTGGAGAAGAGGAGACACCGTATCACTCTCTACAACTACCTGAAAAGAAGTTGTAGTCAGGTGGGAGTCGGTTCTTCTCCCAGGCAATTAATGAGGGGGCATGGCCTGAAGCTGCACCAGGGGAGGTTTAGGTTGGATCTTAGGAGGCAATTCCTCACAGAAGGGGTGATTAGACACTGGAATGGAATGCACAGGGTGGTGGTGGAGTAGCCATTCCTGGAGGTGCTTAAGGAAGATTGGATGTGGCACTTGGTGACATGGTCTAGCTGATGACATGGTGTTGTGTCATAGGCTGGATTTGGTGATCTTGGAGGTCTGTTCCAGCCTCAGAAATTCTGTGATTCTGTGATTTGTAAACGTGTCTTTAATAGCCTCTTTTAAAATGATATAGAATAATGATTTTGGCCTTTTAGATTTAGACAAAGGATACCATTATATGTTTAATGTATTTTAACATCTTAGAAAGCTTATAGTAAAACTGTTAGCTGGAGTGTTTGCGCATAATCATATCATTAAGCCAGGTTACTGTAGTATCTAACTCTTAATTTACTAAATCTTTTAGCTCATTTGTACCAGTAGTTTCAGGGCACCCCTAAATGCAGAATACTGCTGTCAGTGGTTGCCACATATGCAAGAATCCTGTTGTCTCTTCCCATGCAGTTGATTCTTATTGTCCTAGTACCTACGCTCAAGAAATAGTACCACACATGAGTACAGTGTCTATTTTTTGTCCTGCAAAATGAGAACACTCAAGGACAACTTGTCAGATTGGTTAATATGTCCTTCACAGAGCTTCCATACTAAAAATAAAAAACTTTCTGCCTCATTCTAAATAGATTCATCAGTCAGTTCCTTGACATTTTTTTCCCTTTCCTGTTACACTGACATAACACTCACATATTTTATTTGGGTTCTGATACTATTTTCAATATGTGAGATCAAGCTTATGTGAAGCTGAATAAATTATATGAACAGTGACAGTAACCCTATATTACAGTCGCCTAAAGATCTCCCACTGATATAAAAGCACATAATAGATGCTGTAGTACCATTGTTGCTTTGCCAGTGTGCCTTTGGAACCTGTAAAAAAAAAACAAACCCAAACCAACAAATCCTTGCTTGCTGGCTAGAGGAGTATACATTCATTGCTATTCCTAACTTTGGAAAATAATCCTTTCACTTCTCCTGAATCAAAGGCCAGTAGCTGGTCAAAATAATTACAAATCATATGAAGAGATGCACCCATGCTATTACAAAAGCAGCAATCCCTACCATGACAGACTGAGCACATTACCTCTCCAGAGAAGGGGAAGAGAGGGAATTAAAAACTAGAGAAATATGACTACTTTAGCATTCTTCAGAACCAATAATCCTGATGATGATGCCAGTGGTCCTTTCTTTTCATACTGTTAAGGAATTTTACTAACTTTTAGTTCAATAAAATTCAAGTCTTCTTCCCTCTCCTATTTCTTTTTCCCTACAATATAAATGTATAATGGCTGAAAGATATGACAGGGGCATTTTTAGTAATTCTTCTGTCTGATGCATTATATGTTCAACTAACAGAAGGGTAAAATTATACCACTGATGTAAAAGGCAGTTTTTCAGCTGTAATTTCCTTGTTAGGGTATCTTGACCTCTGACCACGCAGGTGATTGCTTTAATACTCTTATGTTTATGTTTCATAATGTGATATACCAGTATTACCTCTCTGAAACAGCATCAGGTATCTATCCAGGATCAACAAAGACAATGTAGACATCATCAGTACAAAACAATCTAGTTCTCCTGCTAGTCTTGAGAGCACAAGGACACAAAGTATGTTCAAGGAAAGAAAATCACTTTCTCTCAGAAAATTATTCCCAGCAATCAACTTCAATTCAGACATTTTATCTGAGGTCTGACAGCAGTTATTTGTTCTATATGAGATAAATTTGGCTCTGCCTCCCCTTGATGAATAGCACAAATCAAACCATGCTGAGCCCCTGGTCATCATTGGAACATTTCTCTCTTATGGGCATCCTATTAGAAGAAAACAAAACAAACTCAAGAGCAACAAAAACCCCTGGACTCTGCTCAGCAGGAGTCTCAGGGCCAACTGCCAAGACAAACAGTTTTCCATCTCATGTTAAACCAAAGCAGTTCACTGCTTAACTGAAGTCTGGCACCTTTTCACACTTGCACCTGAACTTTCACACACATCTGAATATTAAAATTCTGTCAGAGTTTGGAAATATACATCCACAGAACAACAAAATTTAGAAAAAACCCTCATATTTTCATCCACAGAACAACAACAACAAAATTGAGATAAAAGCATGCTCCTGAATGACTATTGTTGTTCACAGAATCATGGAATGGTAGGGGTTGGAAGGGACCTCTGGAGATCTTCAAGTCCAACCCCCCTGCCAGCACAGAATCACCTGGGGCAGGTCACACAGGAACATATCAAGGTGGGATTTGAAAGTCTCTAGAGAAGCAGACTCCACAACCTTTCTGGGCAGACCGTTCCCGGCTCTGTCACTCTCACAGTGAAGAAGTTCTTCCTCATGTTGAGGTGGAAATTCCTGTCTTCCAGTTTGTGTCCATTGCCCCTTGTCCTATCACAGGGCATCACTGAAAAGAGACCGGGCCCTTCTCCTTGACACCCACCCTTCAGATATTTGTAAATATTAATAAGATCCCCTCTCAGTCTTCTCTTCTTCAGACTAAACAGCCCCAGGTCTCTCAGCCTTTCTTCAGAGACATGCTGCCGTGTAGGGTTCAGATGCAACATCATAGGTTGGTACATGCCAACTTTTCTGTGAATGTTTTAACTAGTTCAGTGGAGGAAAAAATTCTCTTAATCTCTCATCACTCACAAACAAAAAAAAATTTGTGTTGCAGCAATGAATCAGTATGCTTTTTTCCTAGGGTGTTTTTCACTTGAATTCCAAGGGATTAGGGCCATTTTCTTTATTTCTGAGTCAAGATAGCTCATGATGTGAAAATGATATGCAAAAATAATTATAGGACTAATTTAATTTTCAGTGACACCTTTCCAGGACTTCATTATGGGAAAGCAAATGTCATCTCTAATTCTTTCCATGTCAGATATTCTAATTAAAAACATAGCAGTATATTAAATTCAGAATCCCATTTTACAGAATTTCTATCTGAAAAGAAGGGTAATTGTCAGTGCTGCGCAGGGTTATCTAGAGAAGAAACATGACAATTCTTTGATCTTTCACTTTGGTAGAGGTGGTTGAGTGCCTTGGGGATGGTTTGTGGGATCAATAAAGCAGAACACCTAGTTAGGTAGGTGTTAGCCTGAAGCAGCTCCTTTTCATTTGTTCGACATCCGTAAACAGAACAGTGAAAAGAAGCTGGTGCTGCTGCAACCTGCAGGTTAGGCTTTAGAAAAAAAATAAAAATTAAAAAATCTCAGTGAGAGCTCTGAGTAACATGATAGAAATGCTGAATATGACCAAACATGTAAATAAAAATAAACTAAATACAGAACATATTTCCAACTTAAAAAAAAGCTCCTCTGTCACGAGAAGAGTGAAGTGTTATACTGGTTACATTCCATTCTACAACTTCACTTCTTTTGCTGTACCAGCAGCAGGGGATGAAAAGCTGCATTAAGCATATTTTAGATCCAGTATTGTCATCATCTGTCTTAAAACATAAATGGCATAGTTATGAAAGGAGAAGAGAAGGAGATTACCATGGAATACTTATATGCTTCTCTCTGTGGAGTCATATCACTCAGGTTCCCTTTAATATCAACAGGCTCCGTCTCCTGGATTCTTTCACTAGAAGAGCAATATTCCTCGTTAGAAGATGTTTGGAGTGGGTCCAGAGGAGGCCACAAGGATGATCAGGGGACAGAACACCTCTCCTACAAGGACAGGCTGAGGGAGCTGGGATTGTTCAGCCTGGAGAAGAGAAGGCTCCAGGGAGACCT
>JANHFX010011100.1:122319-133670 GCA_027560015.1 Chloroceryle amazona | reverse complement strand
CTTCCAGTACCTGAAGGGAGCTTATAAAAAGACTGGAGAGGGCCTGTTTACAAAGGCCTGGAGTGAAAGGATGAGGGTCATTGCTTTTAAATTAAAAAAGAGTGGATTTAGCTTAAATGTAAGGAAGAAATTCTTTCCCATGAGGGTGGTGGAGCACTGGAAGAGGTTGCCAAGGGAGGTAGTTGAGTCCCCATCCCTGAAGACATTCAAGGTGAAGCTTGACAAGGCTCTGAGCACCCTGCTCTAGTTGAGGATGTCCCTGCTCTCAGCAGGGATGTTGGACCAGATGACCTCTAGAGGTCCCTTCCAACCCAGACATTTCTATGATTCTATGATCTCTGCCTAACAGGCTATAACATTTGGCAAAAATATCCCTCCAAAATTTGGCAGTGAACTGCGCCTACAAAAGAAAAGCACGTGTTCTTTTTTTAAAAAATACATTATTAGTACTTTGCTATGTCTTTTAATACACACTGAAAAGACAGTATTCAAAAGACATACCCCTCTCTAAGCAGGCTGTTAGTTTTTACTGTTATCTCCTAGTATCCTGCTTTTGTGTTCATTCCAAATGTCATCTATTATTGATAATGTTCTCTGAATAGCTGCATTGATGTGCAAGCTGTGAAAAGTAATTTGCTTCAAAGTAGTGGGGCCATTTACTCTACTTAAATGTAAAAAAAAAATAATTCTATAATTCTTTATTAATCTCACATTTTTTTACCATATTGTTTCTGCAGCAAAACAAGTTACAGACTACTTGATACCAAAAGTTCTTCTAAACCTATTTTTGTAAAATAGGTGATAATCCATTCAGATCCAGTTACTTTTAGCATAATGTCAGAATCTCAGCCATGTGTCAAGCTATGTTGCAAATGCTTATCATGTTGAATTAGCATCCTTAAAACAACATCTTCCCTTTCTTTGCCATACATTCGCCTTCCAAAGCAAAGGAAAAATGACAGAAGGTATTTCGTTCTGAACTGTTTTAACTGTCCTTGAATCATGTTTGAGTAGTCTTGATAAGAACAAAATCCATACATTTTTAGGGAAATTTCCAATATAAACCACAATGTTTCAGCCAGACTACTAGAGTATGTTTAGTTTGGTGATGTCAAATGTAAATGTACACATTGTACTTTGTAAACGGTAACGATTACAGTGTGTAATTACACTGCAGATGTTGTTATAAGGAGAAAATATGACTTGGCAGAACAAGCCTGTGATATCAGTGATAAATTGTATGTGTCCAACTCTGTACACACAGAAGCAGAGGCTACATGGGAAAAGCTTCCCTAACTTAGCCTCTCAGACCCCATGTTAGTCATCTGACAGATATAAAGATCTGTACAGTCAAAACATGTGAAGATAAAATATGTTTTAAGTAGAAAACAAACATAGCCATGAGTAACCTGAAGTTGAATCTGCCATCTTGCAGTTTTATGGTTTTTTATCACGTGGTGTTTCCAAGCTATAATTTCAACAACAGAAGACTCAGATATCTCAGATGGGAGCCATCAATTAGTCCCGTGGACTGCTAAACATTTCCAGGTATTTTATCTACCAAGATGGCTGATAAATGTGGTTGCTCACGGTAGCTATGAAAAACAATCTGGATTTTCCCCTCAGACTACCAGTTTTGTCCCCCGTTGCTTCAGATATACAAGATACTGTCCTTTGGAAAACATGGCAAGACCTAATAACAGAGAACAAGAAATCAATGTTAAAGTAAATCATAGGATTTACTGTGTGTTCACCACCTGACAAAAGCCAGTATCTGTAAGGCACAAGTAAGGAATTATTCCTTCCATAGCTGGTAGCAATGAAAAGAACTTGCTTTCAAGGCATAACTTTGAAAGCTTCATTAGCAGATAAAAAAATATTTAAAATATTTATTAAATTAAAAGAACTTTAAAAATAATTAAAATCTTCTCTGAAGAAGTTTAAAAGACACTGCATGATTTTACATCTGTCCTTGAATGGCATCATGGTTTAAAATATTTAGCACTCAAAGCCTACTTCAGTAAAAAATACAGCCTGTAAAGTGATGCTATGCTCTTACCCTACAGGCTAGAAAATGCTCTGTCTTTTAAGGACAGGAGAGGGATTTGCATATTGAAATTTTCCATAAGCCTCTTTTTCCTTACTTTTTTCATTGTGAAAAAAACCCACAGTATCAACTGTCAATAAATTATCACTCAAAATGTTATTTAACTCAATAGTTTGGTAAGTGGTATTTACAAAATCTGTTTGGCTGAATTTTCTGTAGCTTAAGTGCAGTCTGAGTACATAGGCAAGTTACTTCTAGGAGTGGAAACATGCTTTATTAGAAAAAGAGACTTGCCATTTTGTAGATTTATGATCTTGACTGGATAGAATATAGGCATATTAATCATAATAGCAATTATTTTGGTATTGATTAAACTAAACCTTCACAGGACCTTTCATGCTAAAAATAGAACCAAAAAATATCTGTGGAGTAAGAGATAGCTCTTCCCTTCTCCCATATCAGCATCAAAGCCACTAAAATATTCAGAGGACTATGAATGTGTGTAAGGAATGTTTAGGTTCCTGCTTGAGATTATCAGAATGTAAAATATTTTGCTGAATGTGGTAACTGATGCATAAAATTACATCAGCATTAACTCCTAGTTGTACTTTCTTCAGCTTCATTTTGGATTCAGAACTAAAATGGGAAAACACTACATGCTGATGAATTGGAACAATTGAAGAAAGTTTATGCATCTGAGGAACTATCATGAATGCTTTAAAAAAAAAAAATCACGTGGTTGGGACTAAAATGTTGCACATTCCAAGATAAAGAGAGAAATACAAATCTATCCTAAGGAAGACCAGGAAAACCAGAAGAGAACTAGGAAAACCTGAAGAGACTCAGGTGGTCTATTCCTTGCAGACTGCATCAGTATGTGGAGTGTCAGCTGGCTAACCACATCAAGTGCACACTGATGACAAAGTTATGTATGAAGCAAAACAAAACTGTAAGACCAAAAGGAGAAGAGGGGAAGTAATTAATTTGTCTGGTAATTTAAGAAGATTATGCACAAGGTCCATCCTTCCTGTGTAAATAAAGTCTTGAATTAACAAATACTGACATTTTCATGTAGCTGCATGAAATTTATGACTCGGCCTGAGATTTCAACTCTGGGAGCTGGCAAATGCAGCTACAGTCATGGAGAACATTGTTATAGTATTCCCCCAACGGCAAAGGCTTTCAAATCCTACCTGAATGCTACCAGGAAATGTGGCAAAGCAAAATAAATGACAAATGCACATTATTTTTCCCTACAATACATTATGAAATCCCTTGTACACGCACAGAAGCAAAATAGATGAATGATGCCTCCTCTCGAAAGGCAGGGAGAAGTAAGTGATGTAGAGCAGTCCAGTACAGTTTACTGCTCCCACAAGAGGAAAAGTCAGGTACCTTAAGTGAAATCACTTCTCTGAATTACACTGGTTTAATGCTAACTTTAAGTGTCAGACAACAGGTCTTACTGGGTTTGTGTTTTTCAACATTTCCTGAATCCAAGTTGCACCCAAGTCACACACAAAGGCTGTAACCACACAGATAAATGCTTTACGGAAATGCTTATTCATCTTCTCTCTTTCCCTCCGCTCTCTGGTCCCCACAGTATTAAAACCTCCCATGACTAACACGGTGCTTCTGGGCAGGTCTCAACCTCACCAGCATTGATCAGTTCAGTAGCAGCAGTCCACTTTAACTCATAGACTGGTAAAATGAGAGATGCTGTGTTGCATCTCACTGAGATTATGGAAGATCTAATTTTGGCTTCTTTCTTAAGGAGTGCAGATCAAATAGCCAGATAGTAATTTTTTTTTCAAAGAGGTGCTCTAATCCCAAAACTGTCTGTATTTTAGGGTCAGGGAACAAATACAATAATATCGTGTGTCCCCCGACTTTGCATGAAATATATAAACGTTTAGGACACTTATTTGTAAGACAGTGCCCATAAAAACCTGTGCAGGATTAAATTTTCATCTTTTTACTCATTCAACCATACTTTCTATTCCAAAACCTACAAGATTTCTCCTTTGTATTTTAGTTGAAACCAAGTGTTAATAGGTTTGGACAAGAATGAAAATTTGACTGTCAGCAGATTTCACATTAATACTTGTCTTGGAAAAGAAAGGATGTAAAAATGTAATTTAACCAACCCGATGATATCAAATAGAATATTGGTCTGTCAGTCATGGGCAGGCAATCTAAGTAATGCATCTGCCCAGAAAATTTAATAACTTTTATGCTCATATACTTTTCAGAACTATCTTAGAGATCTGTCTCTAGGTCATCAAAGGTGTACTTCTCATGAATGCTTCTTAAAGCTACAGCTGGCTACACGTAACTATTTAAAACAAATGCAAAATATATTTCAATAGCTCTGAATACAGCTGGATTTCAGAGGAGCAATCTTTTAATGAATTTACTGCTCAACAGCTGCATGCCTTGGATCCATAATTACTTCTCAAAACCCAAATCCCACATTGATGATAAAGCTGTATTATTCCAAATTCCTGCAAGTTCAGGATTTTAATTCATAGCTTCATAGACTCACATTTCTGGCATATAGGAGTAACTATGCTTTGAAATACTAACAGGAAGAACATGACATAATCATGATGTAGACATTAAATCTGCCAAGCCAAGTAGGTATTGGTCCTATTCCCAATTTTACTTATTATGTTTAAAATCATTTTCTTCCAGAAGAATTTGTCCTATTGATTGCTCTTTGGAATATTTGATTAAACAGAGAAATAAAGTATTTGGCAAGTAAAGAAAGGGGAATATAAGACACAGAACAATCAGCATCTTGATTAGGGGCTGGTGAAGAAGAACAGCTATTGTCATCACTCACGCTGCAGCAAAGGCATCCATTGCAAAGGTGATGCTGATAGCATGGTTTAACCAGGGAAGAGAATCAGCAACCACTCATGTACTTCAGGGATTCTGATGCGAAGCTCAACAGATGAAATTGAAGCAGTCTATCTATACAAATACTTCCCAGATTTCTGTTTGGACTTTAAGATGAAGGGGGATATCAGAAATAATAACATAATAAAGTATCCTGGGCTTCATGGAAAAAAATGAATAAAGACATCAGGATGATTTCAGCAAGATTACAAAAGGACACTTCTATGATTTTCCACACTGTAGTATGAAAAGACATAACCCCCCCCCCCAATACTGGACAAAGTCACAGCAGTTTACTAAACATTGAGGCTAAGTACGGGATGAAGAGAAAGCCCTAACAGGTATACATTTGACTTTTAATCTTCACATTCATTAAGGATACATTTTACCTAAACATTCTTACTTGAACATCTCTTTTACTTTCCAGTGGTTCATGGCTGTGAACCTTTAAACCCTGGGTCTGGATATAAAGAACAAATGAAGAATCCAAAACTATTGCAGTCCAAAGGAGAGAGGGGTCCAGACAGAAGAGATGCATTTTATTCCTTTAACTGATGCTCTGGTTCTGATTATTACTCAAGAGCAGTGAGAGAATGTGTCCTATACTCTTGGGTCTACAAGGTGAGAAAAACAAATCTTTTTTTTTTTTAGTTTAAAATTCACTGCAGTTGCTACTATGTCACTCTAAATGTGCCTCACAGACCAACTTGATGCAGTACGATTTGTTTGCTGTAGGATCTCATGTACTCTCCTGCCCCCTAATAATGAGCCATTTTCAACTGATTAAACTGCATTTCTACCTTTTCTTTCTTTTTTTTTTGTCATATTCAGTAAAAAAACCTCATTGAACAATTTAAAGTAAAATACTTTTAAAAATATGATTCATTTATTTATTTATTTTACTTCAATAGAAGGTGTAATCAATCAAGAAACAATATTGAATTCAAAGCCCCTCAGCAGAATATGGTATCCAAAGCAGCTCCTGTACTCCTCCTGCTCCATCTCTCCCTCTGCAATGCCCCTGACACTTGTGGATGTTTTCTAAATTGTACGAACCAATGCAGTAACCAAAGGGGGAACAGGACTTTATATTTTGGTTTGTTTTATTTTTTGTTTGTTTGTTTTTTCAGGAGGACATGCTTTTATACTTAGGAAAAAAAACAACTGTGAAGAACTACACTGTCCTCCTTTATAGAATAGTATCAGCATAAAGTCATAATGCCTGAAAATTTCACTTCTGCTTCACTAGGAGAGGTTGCTTGGGTGGGGTTTTTTTTGGTTTGTTTGGTTTTATGGTTGTGGGGTTTTTTTGGTTGTTCGAGGTTCTTTTTTTTTGGTTGTTGTTTTTTTTCCCTCCCAGCATAATTCAATGCAATTTGATTGAATTCACTCTTCAGGGCATAAAATTCCCAATGGATCAGGTGAGACTTTAAACTGCTGTGACTTTACCTGTTATTAGTGCAGCTAAGCACAGACTGATTGGAGAAAATTCTGGTTTAGGATGATTTACTCGACACTAAAGCTATAAACACAATTCATGTGTGAATAGAGCAAAGGTATTGTTTACAAGGTAGTTATTTAAAACTGTGCTTCTTAGCAAAAAGAACACATATTACTGAGAGGTACAGTCAAATTCATTTTCCACTCCTAGTTTACTTTGTATTGACTGTACTACTATACATCTTTTATGCAATATTTATTTTTCAAAGTTCTGCCACAGTCTAACCAGCAAAGAAATATATTGCCTGATATAAACAACAGTTCAACTTTATAAATGCAGGGGATTGATGTAAATATGTAAAGTTATTAATATTATACCTTAACATAGGTATACACAGAGGTACTGTAAAAAGCTTTGACCAAGGACAATATGACAAGCTAGACAGTCAGTTCTTATCTAACCAAATGTAATTAAGTGGTATAAATAACAGCAAACTTTTTTTTTAGACACATTTCTAAGTCTAATGTCAGGCAACAAACCTGAATAGCTATTTCACTACCTTTCAGTAGAGACATTCATTTAAGGAATTAATTCATCATGTGCATGCATATTCAGAGTTGGTCACAAAATGATGGGTTCTGAATGCCAAATAGTAATTATTAAGGTCTATTATTTTTATGATATAAACAAGAGTTAACACAGCATCTTTTTTGTAGCTTCTTTCGTAGAGCACTTTGGGCATCATTTTCTACAAATGATCTACAACTGACATGATGGAAGTGATCTGCTCATTCTGTAACAAGGCATCTCCAAAAGTGAAAATTTTCAAAATATTTTATGCAGATTATATCTTACTCTGCATTTTTGCCAAGTTTCTTGGCTCTACCAGCATTTCTGAATTTCCAGAACTTCTTGGTTTCTTTATCAATAGCAGAAATTTCTCAAAATAAGAGCTTATCTGTTTACATGTTATTCCTTTATTACACTACATTAACACAATCCGCATGATTTTACAGCTCGAAGTCTGACAGATTTTTCTTTTTTTATTTATTGCAGGAAGCACTTGGAGATCTCTAAAAAAGATTTTTTAGACAAATAATCCCTATATGCTCTATCTAGTGGCTTTTTTCCTCCACATCAGGGACTATTTTTTGTTTGTTTTATACCAAGGCCTTGAATAGCATGAAAATTGCCTTCCTGTACAATGTCCTCTCCTTGTACGCTACATCACAGCTGCTACATTCAGTCGGAAGGCTGTTGTCTATTCCTGTCTCTGAATTGTGAAGCTGAATGGCAGTAGGGCACACACTGAAAACCAGCACTAAATAGGGAATTATTTTTACAGTCATGGAGGAGACTGAGATTGCAAAATTCATAATCTGCCAAGACAAACTGAGAGTGAATGCAATAGTTGAAAGGACAAAAGTAGCTGTGAAAGGAATTCCATTTTCATTATCTGTCTCCATGTATCTCTAGGCACATAGCATTTTTTAAAAAAAAAAGCATTGAAAATTTTATCAATTATTTAAATTTATAGCATATCCAATCTTATAAAAGAGATTTTTTTATAGCATGCTGGATATTCAATGATTGGAGGCAGGGCCTAGATAATGCTTCCACAAAATCATACTATTTCAATTCAGTTAAATCTTTGTCAAAATATGAAGTGCTTATTGAAACCCTCAAAAACAATTACTGAAATTCTGGAAAGACTGATTAGTGGACTTTCTACTAGGGAACCAGCAAGTACTATTCTATATTTCCTTCTAAAATAAGTAGCTCCTAGAACACCGTACAAGTTGACACATGAAAAAAAAACAAAAACAAAAACAAACAAACAAGAAAGAAAGAAAAAAATATTGCCACTAATTGGATTGAATTAGGAAAGAAAAAACAAAAGCAGTTCAGAGGCCTTTATCATTTCTCATGCAATTTTGAAAACCTGGAAGACAAAAACTTTACTGCTTTTTTTCAGTACATCTCCTCTTTGCTGCATACAATACTAAGTCTCTTTCTCATAGTTATGTCTTTGTTATTATACTTTGTTATTATAATTCTTGTATTCCTATATCAAATTTGAAACATTTGTAGAAAGTACTAGAATGTTCTGTAGCATCATTTAGAGCATCCAGACACTAATTTACTGTTTCCCTAAAGAAGAATGGCCTTTTTCTTTGCCACGGTAACTTTATTTTTCACCTCCTCTTTTTAATTTTCAGACCTAGAAGACATGAGTAATACAAATCAGATGGATCTTTTTGAATAATTCCATGAACATTTGAATGGTAATTAAATCTTATGTAAATTGGATATATGGAGGAGGAAGGAGAAGCAGGTGAGCTAGATGAGAACACATATTGGCAAAGGCCTCAGGAAAATGGAAATCTGTTTTATTTGCATTCTACTTCCCATCTAAACCAATACCACTAGTTTAGTCATTGATCTGCCTCTAAATACATTTTAAATATGAAGACAGACCGTAATCTCTTTAAGTGTAAACTCTGCGTGGAGATGACAAACAAATATTCTTCTTACCTCATTTTGGAGGTCACGGATCATTTTGCTCTTCCTTTCCATTTCTGTCTTCAAAAAGTTAATCTACAAGTTTAAAGAAATACTGAGTTTGGATTTTTTAAATGTACCTAAAAAATAATTAATGATTAAACTGATGTTTATCTGAAATCACAGCTTTTAGAAAATAAATATAGAAATCCCACACTAAACCACAACTGCTGTTTATATACCAAGTTGATATATGCCACAGTTAGGTATTTGCTAAATCTATAAATATTTAGCATGATATTTACTAGAAAAATTATAATCAAGGGAAGAAAAACACTGTACATAAATTAGCTTACTTTACTCTTGCACCAGTGCATATAGTAAATATTTTTCACTATGAAATTCAACATAATCTTCAGAGAACTAAGGATTTCTACAAGAATTTCACTGATATTATGATCTAAAATATTTTTTTTCCCTCTAAGAACATTTTATCTAGCATAGCAGGTTTCTAACACAGTTATTTGATTTGAATGTGACAGTACTGGTCCTAATGAGAAAAATCCCTCGATTCTGTAGAGTAAGTGTATCATATGTGAAAGCATTCAAGACTGGCCTTTAGTTCCTACTTCATTCAGTTATTTGCTTTGGAAGGTAGAAATTCCAATCTTAGTTTTAGATTGAATTTATTCAAACACAGTTGTTTGTAAGATTGTTTTCATAAATAAGTCTAAGATTCTTTCAGGATTGAGCTTTCCTCATGGCTTATGAAACGTATTGGTGGAAAGGAGGATGTAATTGTAACAGCTAGTGTAACAAGAACACATTTTTTTAATTTTGAAGGAGTTTGCTCTTGGATACCTCAAATAGCAAAATCTGCATCCCTATATATCAATGCCCCATGCCACGTTCTCTCCCCAGTTAATATAAAAGTCTCCCTATATTCATGGGAAAACACAGTTGCATTGACATTGCAGTAGACTTGTTAAAAAAATCCAAGTCCTCTGTAAGAAAACAGCTTTAGATCACAGAGTCTCTGACCTAAAGATTAATGGTTTAGATGTCATGCAGATCAAAAATGACAGTGAATCTGCATGATATGACAGCTGTTCTTAGAATCATGTCCACACTTAAGTAGACAGATGTCAGTAATTTAAAAACCATCACCAGATTTGACATCACTGTTATCTGTATCAAAAGGGTAGTCAGCTATCATCACCTAAGGGAGAAAAATAGTCAGGAAGTCCATGACATTAGTGCCACCTGACATGGATAAATGGAACTTTTTTTGCAAACTCTTCCAAAATTTGTCTAACTGGTTTGGTTTGTGGAAATACTAACTCCACATCCAGCTATCACTGAGCTGTTTTAAGTGTTTCAGCACTTGCCCAGCAATCACATCCACAAATACCTAAATTTGTTCTATGTATACTGTATGATAAATGTGAAGATTTTGAACAACAAAAAATAAAGGTTACAATGCAAATATGAAATCAGGATTAGCAGGAAAAAAAAGCATTAAATAAATATTCACATGGTGGGTTTTCTGTTTTCAGCTGGTCAAAAGATTTGACATCTACCATTAAATACTAATAAAAATTATATACTGATGTCCATTAAAGTGTTCCCTTTCTTAGTCCTAACTCTCAAGAGAATATTAATATTCCTTCAAAGCATTTCATTTCTAAATCTGAATATATATGAAATCATTAAAGAGATATGACACCAAAATTATTATTATTGGCTTGAATTTTCTAGGAAAGAGATATTTAAGACACCACAGTACTGTTAATTTAACCAGCAATCTACAGTAGTTAAACCAGTAATTTTTTTTAATTACTACTCACATACACATGCATCTGATATCACTGATATGGACATCTTGAGTCATGCAAGCTCACTGCTTTAGGTAACCTGTACAGTTTGGTTTTTTTTTTAAATTTGCATCACTTTGTCTTTAAAAAAAAATACCAGTAATAATTACATTCATTTTTGCTTTCATTTTAAAAGCTCTTCTACTAAATCTCTAACTGAAAAAAACACTTAGTCATAAAAAGTACAGCTATAGAGAGCTACATCAAAGGGATTTATATGGCTTGGATACCGGAGCTAATACAGAGATAAACCTATCTATCCATTTAAGTGCATCTATGGCTATAATTTCATGTTTTAAGGCAGACCAGTCTGTATCGGACCATTTGCATGATGCATTTAGTCAGTCCCGAGAACAAGGCATAATACTGTTTTCCAGAGGAGATGTAATAATTCTACTTCCAGTCACCAAATCCTGATAGCATAATAAACAAGAACAGACATTTACAGCCAGCTCTAAATTAAAAGACACAGAAACTGAAAAACTGAAACAAATAAACTTTCTACATCTCTTCCTCCTTTCTATCTATGCTTTGTTCTTGTTTGACATTCATCTCTTTCCACATGTTGGCTACCTTTAATTGCTAT